>JAGFPH010001381.1:159319-171392 GCA_018207615.1 Philaenus spumarius
CCAGGTATATAATCACTAGAACTGAGTTATGTGAAAAATAAAACTCAATCCAAAATAAAAACTGGAATAAAAAGCCATAGGTCACGTAATACACTTACACGAAATAAGCCAAGTCAGTTTTTATACCTTTTGAAATAGGTTTATGAATACTATTAAAACGCAATTTAAAATAAAATTTTAGTTTAAAATAAAATTTATAATTTTTCCACGTTTGTTTATTTCTTAATTTTTGTTAAAGAACTGTATTTGTATGTACACATAATTTCCTCGAACAAATAGTGTTTCTTCTATTTGAATATTTAAATTTTGCTTTTACTTTATCTCGTTGTACCAACTTTTTAATTTAGGGTTCGTTGAGAAATAGTTTTCTCTTTGTAGATTCTTTTCTATTTTTGTACATTCTTTCCATTTTCTAAAGAGATTCTAAAAGTGTACGAATGTTCACTGTCTGTTATAAAAATTAAAGCATGCACAAGGTGGTATTATTTTATTTTATGTGTTAACATAATAACAGCTAATTTCGTAAAAGAGCTGTGTTTTTTCAACAACTATGTTTTTCATTTATGGTTATGTTTACAAATTTTAGGTTAAGTTGTGTGTTATTATTATAGGAATAATAAAGTACATTGACACATCTGGTCGTTTCCGTTGTCACCTTCCTGACAAGTAGTAAGGATAGCTCATGCATGGTTGTCTAGACTTTGTTGGTCTTAAAATATTTTTACAGTATTTCAGTAGAATCATGCATGTTTGAGATTTTGTTAAATAATTTAGAAATATAGGCCTACTTACGAATGCAACTCGAACAAACTTGATGAAACTTGTTTTTTAAAGTGAACGATTATAGTTTTGCCTAAATGACTGTATTTTATGTTTTTGGGGTTAATACCATTGATTTAAGTAGGCCTATGATTAAAGTATATGATCTTTCTTTAGTTTCTCACGACTTTTGCGTTATACGACCACACAGATCGAACTTTTTTCTACGAAGATAAATTGACTAATTTGTTATCAGTTTGACATCAGAATGTCTTGAACGACATTCTAAACGTGCTTTTCTTTTCAGTAATCTTGTTTCATAGTGCGCAGTAAGAAGGACAATAGTACAGAGCGGCGGGCGACTGTATAGTGTAGCCAGTTGTTGTCAATCAAGTTCTACTTAGTGCAGACCATGTCGATAATCAGGTTAGGTTAGGTTAGGTTAGGTTTTTGTTATATTCCTGTTCTGAACATCATAATACCTGCATCATAACAAACACATTTGTTTAGAAAGTCTTTGTAGGAAAAAGTAACCGTGTGTTCGTATAACACAAACTGATTTCAGGTCTTCGAGTAAAATGTTTAGTGTGACTTTTTTCTGTCATGTCTGCTTTATGAAGCAGAATTTTTACTAAACTTTGAAGATAAATCAAACAATTTCGATGTTGAAAATCCCTAATGATATAGACCCGGTTATATATAGTTTGCTGTTTGTGGGCCTAAGTAGTTTCTTCTCAAAAAAGAAGTAAACAAAAAGGATTGTAAAAATACATACATTTTCAATGACTTATAACCTCAACACAGATCATGTAGCCTACATTAGTTCTATAACAGTTTGAACATCGGTACATGTTCAACTTGAGTAGGAACATTCAATTTAATTTTTGTAATTACTATAAAGGTATTAAATTATAATAATAATACTTATAATTTTATACATTCTCCGAGTTAAAAACCACCACAGCATAGTTAGGTAAGTCTAGATCTACGCGTACGCTGCACCGACCGGTACGACCGATGACATATTTTACATAGTGCTACCATGTGACTGGAAGCCATTTGTATACTCAGTCTCGTCGAGTGCGGTTGTGTTGCGCTGTTTATTGTATTATAACAAAGTTCGATGGAAGTTGATGTAGGGCTAGCTGTAGTATGTGCACTACTTTTTTGGGAAGTTGAAACAACATCGATTTTGGTCTCATAATAACACGAGAATTATTAAATTAAAAACGAGGTCTTGAGTTATTAAAATAGTCCGGCTCATATTATATAATTCTGTATAATTTTGTACAAAAGAAATAAGTACACCTACAACTTGTCACCAAAGTTATCAAAACTCAAATGATACACTCAAATAGTGTATAGTATGCGCACCTCCATAAAGAAACATGCATTTGACTTTTATAAAAATCCCCGTCGTACCGGTCGGTGCAGTGTGCGCGTAACTTAGATAACGTAAGTGTTTGTAGATAGTATTTTTTAGGTTTAAAAAAACTATTAGACATAAAAAATAATAATAATGTGTATAATAAAACTATATGATATACAAACCAACAATAAGGATTTTGTTTTTGTATCAATTATATACTATTTGTACATTAATCTATGTTTAATTAATATAGATTATTAATATAGATTAACACCTAAAGATGTTCCTACTTTAAGTTACAGTTTTTCTATCAAATGAATTAGTCTGCCCGATATTATTAATCGACAGTCTGCTAATAAATGGTAAACCGCTGTACAAATAACTGTTTATGAATATGTTTTTAGATTGCTATTACACGGTGAAATGACTGAATGAAATAAAGAAGCAAATACAGAATATATTTAAATTTTAAAGACTAATTTAACCCAATACCATAAAACACTAGTCCTTTCCGATAATGTTTTTGTAATAGAGTAGTCAGTTTTAAAATTAAATTTTCAATTATTCTAAATTTTCTTCTGTCATTATGTTTGTTTATTAATACATGAAAAAAAACTCAACCATCTATTTTTTTTCTTTGTGAAGATGTGCTTTACAACACAAAACAACTATTCAGGATTTGCGCAGTTTGTTTTGCAATCAGTACAAGTTTGCACTTGTTTTTCAAGAGGAACTTAACTAAGTATTATTAACAGAAGAATAAATAGCAATTCGAACAAAACACCTTAGAAATCTATTACGTACCTTAGTATCAGCACATCCATTATTTTTAATAATTCACTTAATTATATTTTTACTACGCTAAATATCATCGTTGGGGAGTTTTGTGAATGCAAATCCTTTTTCAGTGAAATTTATTTATTAAAACAAGTTTAATTGCATTTGATTAGTTTATAAATAAATGCGTTTTTATATTTCCTCTCTTACTGAATTTCTCTATAACATTTATATGTATTTAATTAATCTCATATTTCACTAATAACAATGTCAAGTTTGGAAAAATATATAATTATATCCACCTAGATTTTGTATTCAAATTTCAACGTTTGGGATATCATGAGTTTTTTTCAAACCGAATCACTCCTAATATAATATTAATAGAAAATAGGGTTGTAAAGTTCCTCAATTGAGCTTCAGCAGCTATTAATGAACTAATTTCAAAATCCTGATATTTTGGAAGAATACGATCCTCTACTAACATGATAATAGTATTTAACAATTTTAGTTCTAAGAAGAAAACATATATTTATGGAAGCCAAGCGTACATAATGTCAGATCATTTATCAATTACAGTGTTTGTGATTAGTAAACCTTTTTTTATAAAAATAATTGTCATTTAATTATTCATCGTTGTTTAGTAATCATTATTTGTATTGAACTGAACTAGCATTTGAAACCGATGCTCTCAAACATTGAATATATACTAGTAAATTTATTTACATATTTATATTCTATATGAATACTATATGGATTTAAATTTTGAAAGGATAATTTTAATATTGTTGATCATAAGACTACATTTAAAATAAATTTTGGAAAAATCTGGAATGGAAGACTAGAGATTTGTCCACATACACATATGTTTATATTAGAGTCAACAATATTAAGAATAACATAATAAATAAGTTATTCAAATTCAACAAATTAATTCGATGTACAAATTAAACGTTTTTATATTGGAACGAATAATTTGAATGGGGGCAGCGGGGTGGCCGAGATGCTAAAGGCACTACCCTAGCTGTTATAGTTGTAACCTACAAATAGGCCTACTTGTTAACGACTTAACGTCGCTCCTCCATTTTCGTTAGACTATCATAAACTAAAAGTAAAGACTTTATGAAAATAAAATCAAATATATTAATAAAAACAATAACTGCAGTCTTATTATTCGCTAAAAATCGTGCAGATGTGGTTACCTCTCTTAACCCTTCAGTCTCTAAAATTGTTCATATCACCTTTTGTAGAAACGTGCCTGTAGCCACGTTAGGACCAATGTAGAGCGGTTAATCACATAAAGTACGACGATTTCCCATAATTGAATATATAAATATAACCGTTGCATTAAGCAGTATTTTTTTAATATTTTGTGGCTTTTACTTCTTTTTAAATATTTCCAACTTTTACATAAATATTCCAGTAGTATTCTGTAATCTTATTGGTCGTTACATATTTACACCTCGTCACTACTGGGACAGTGTCTATTTAAAGTTGAGAGCCACATTAATAAGTTAGTTGTTAGTGTGTAACTGTAACCGTTACTGATGATGATTACTTGGGCATCGAAACTAGATGACTATTAAAAATTTTTCGTGAGAAACTGTGTTCATTTTATTTTTAATTAAAATTAATATCTACCAAATTTCCTTAAATTAAGTTGGTAATAAACGTTAAATTAAATATTTTTTAAATTAACTACATTTTTAAGAAGATATTTTAGTTTTAATCATCTGGATATACAAATAAGAGTGTGTGATAAAAAAATTACATGCATTTTTATTTACATTTATTTGCAAATATTAAGAGATATTTCAATGGAAAAGGTAGAGGTGAGTTATTAGGAAATATTGGTAAACCTATTTTTGTTTTAATACCGTTCCCCCAACAAAACAATAACAGATAGTATATCATTGAGTACTCACATTCATTTTAAAATAAATATATTCTTTTAAAAAACTAACTTACGCAAACGTTTAATTATCAAATCAACGCTTTTATATTACTCGTTATGGAACTTTTACATATATATTTATTCAAGAGACACAGTATTGAGGTTACAATGCATGTGCTTTTGTATTTACATTCTTACGTTATGAAAGCTTGTCACAAAACACGGATATATTTAAAAATATATATACAACACCGCATTCTGGTGTTTTTGTTAGATCTTGATTAAGCAAGGCCGGAAAACATGTTCCCTTTGTTCTGAAGCTTCCATTACCTTTTATCCCTATGTTCATCTCCCATTCTCTAATAGGATTACTCTTTGTTTAAAGTTGTCTATTTTAATGAAATAATTATTCACAGTGGTATGTTTTGTTTTTGTCTTACAACCATGCACTTGAATGTATGATAGAAGTGAGTGTGTTTTCGTAATTATTTTCAACTTTAAAATAATAAGGAGTTTTCAAGAAAACTATTTAAAATTCAAATAATAATGTAGATTCAAAAGTTAGAGTAAATATAAATACTGCAGGAAACTATCTAGTATTTTATTTAGAAGTTTAAGGTACTGAAAACTAAAGAATATGTTATTTTTGTTTGTTAGTAATTATTCGGAAATGATAGAATAATTTAGGTTATATTAAAATGTATTCTCTGTTGTGGGTCCATTCATATGTTCAATCACTATGTTGTTTAAGTTAGGCCATTTATGAAACTTAATTGTAAATTTGAACTCTAATCTTAACAGATGTATTTCAACGCATACTAAAATTCACTTGTTTGGTTTTGAGATTACGTATCTCTTAAATAAAAGTAAAATGAAAACACAACACACAGCATTTAGTTAATAAAACTCCCGTGTTAAAATTTAGTGTTCAAAATATAGTTTTGAGCCTTGCCGACCCTATGTATTACAACGAACCTCCTTTCGAGACTTTTTCTAGCCCCTTCGTTACGGGAGACAATTATGCAACGAACAATCGCTTGCTGACGTTGCTCTTTTGTTGTACAATAAGTTACAACACCTACTGGAAGCCTTTAGCCAAAATTTTATCTTTAGCTTAGGTGATGCAACTGGGTGTCTGATACCTATTTCTATAAGTATTTCGACTGACTCTAACACTTTAAAATAGCTTCCAGAAATTAATAAGTTTACTAGCTGTGAATTTAATCTACGAGAACTCTTGATTATTTTTGATCTCAGGGAAATGAGAACAGTGGAACAGCCCTTATAACTTACCTTATTTGTGCTTTGATTATTTCTACAGCTAAACACATTTATTAGACTATTTCTAATAAAGGAAAATATCATGAATGGATAACCATAAAACAGGTAATTGATTACTCTCAGTATTTCAGTATAAAAATTAATAATTAATTTATTCAAAAATCAAACTCAAAACTTTTTCAAAATTCAACATAAACAAATCGCTTTTCTCACCATCTGCTTGTACATAAAATTTCTATACAATATTAATGTTAAACCTATAATTCTAATTTATAATAGGCTTGGCAGACAATTTAATTTTATAATCAATTTAATTTTAATTTATTTGAATTTAATTTATTTACATTTATTATTTAAATTTAGGGAATATCGAATTAACATTTATTTAATTTTATGATTTGAATTTAATTTGAAACTAACCTATCTCAACCAGTACTTTAAATATTTTTATTGAATTTACTCAGGCAATTAATTAAAATGGGGGACAACGTATTCTCGTTTACACAGACCTTAATTCAGCGTTTTTCACCTCCGGTTTTCCGTGATGGATGCTGCTATGTTGATCGGCTGGTGCTGGAGCTGCTAGGATGCTGTGTCTGGTAGCCTGGATTTTCTGATTTAAAGTTGTTGGGTTGATATGATGGCTACAGATGTACTTGAAGAACAGATCTGGTAGAATCTAGTAGAGTTACAGTTGATCCTATTTCTTCCTTGGTTCGTGAGAAGTGAAGTTCCGTTTAGAAGATCATGTCCTGAAGGATTGCCTATGTCGTCTCAGTATCGCCAAATAGAGTTATTTTTGCGTTAACTCATTTGGATAGGCCGTAGAGTTACTCCTGAAGAACTACTTCTGACTTGTAGTTTATATTATAGTTGAAAGTTACTTAAGTTTAACGAAGAAAAATTATAGTAGTGCTCGTGATACTAAGGCTTTTTAGCATAACACGTAGTATACGAACTGGTAGAATAATACTTGCTGCAGAGTGACGTGAAGTCTACATTCGTAACAATTTGAGTCTTGAGTGAGTCCGTGATTGCAAGAGTGAGTTTTCGAGAGTCCTTGCGAGAGTGCGTTTCCGAGAGTCCTCGCGAGAGTGCGTTTCCGAGAGTCCTCCCCGATTTTCCGCGTCCAAGCCTTTATACACTTCGTGACGTCATTTCTTACAAGCCCTTTCCATCATTTTTTCAGTAAACTAATTTTCCTTTTCTATAAACTTTTTTGGTCTAGAAATATGTCTAAATTCGCACTGGTCAAATTTATATAATTTTCTTCTTTTATTTTCCTTCCATTTTCCTGGAAAACACCAATTTCCCTGGTTAATTTGGTTGTTAGTTGACGCCCCTTTCTGTATCCACGGCTTCATCCCTTCCACTTTGACCATTGAATCTTACTTGTTTTCCATTTCTCGCTGTATCTTTTTTTCCTTTTCAGTTTTCCTTAATTTTCCTTTTTCACATTTTCTAGATTGTTTTTGGCTATCCGTACGTTTTTGAATCGTGTCTGTACTGTGATTTTTACGCGTGCGCGGCACGTCTACGCTTTCCCGCGACTTCCGCGACTGTCTTTCGCGTTCAATGTCTTTTTTGTTTGTTTACGCTGATTGTCTTTAACACCTGTACAGTTCTAACACTTTTCACCATTTTTACTTTTTTTTCTCTTCTGGGACTTAACCTACAATCGAAAAAAAATTCTTTGGGGTTTTTTATTTACTACGCGAAAAAAGTTTAAGTTACTGGTTTCCTAACGATACAATGTTAACCTAACCCTAAATCTCTTTACTTTATTATTATTAAAAATTCAAAAATTTAATTTTTATTACTTTAAAATGCGTGAAAACTCTCACCATTTTATCTTAATTTAATTTTACTTTTTGTTCCCTTTTTTCACAGAACTATTCATTCTCTAATAACTCTTGTAAGTGGAAACCTTTGATTTTAATTATTTCTCCCTTTTTAGGGTGTGTGAAATTTGACACTTGAGCTAACTTTTTTATTTTCAATAATTTGACTTTTTCTTATTTAACCTTTTATTTTCGTCTACTTATGTAGATTCCAAAAATGTCTGATCTTTTCAGTTTCGAGGTAAATTGAACTTTTCCCTTAACTTTAACCCCTGTTTACTTTGGTAGTGTTACCTTTTATGATTTGAAATTCACACGGCCCTAACTCACGTGTTTAGCGCTACGTATTAAACCATGAAAATCACAAATTCATAAAATTCCTGGATTCCTTTATTCCCCCAAAACTCAGCTACTTTCAGGCTAAGTCAGATTTCCTTTCTTGATGTGTCCTAGATCAAGGTTCATCTTGGGAGATAAGCCTTGCTCTGATTTAACTTGTATTTTTGACTAACAATTGACACTCACTGAAGTCCGGCCTCGAAAACATAGAATTTTATAATTTAATATAAAAATCCGATTTTTCCCGCCTTACAACGGCTAATATCCGTTGTAGTATATAAGCATAAGCTAAGACGAGTAAAGACTAACTTTCAAATGATCATGTTGCTTTATGACTGCTTTATCATGTGTACTTTTGTAATGACAATCATATTGAGTTTGACTAGAGAATGCACACTGATGAAGATTATGATAAAGAAGGGAATAAACCAAATCAAGATAAAATTAGCGAGTTAACGAATCCCTAGATACTAAATGGAACTTGATTTAAATTTGTTGTTAATTATAAGTGTAATTATAGGGAATTATTAATTTCGAATTACTCTATTTTTATCAGTAATAGCACATTGCTCGCAACATTTATAAGGTTGCCATTTTTAAAATTAGTAGGACATTACTATTAGTAATTCTAATTACTTATAATTTACGATATTAGAACCAATAATCCGAGAAATGACCAATTATTTAATACATATCAGTTATTTTTGTAAAAAAAATAATTACACAGTTAATTTCAATAAACAACGTATTTTATAATTTGTAGTCCCTAGGTCACTACACACTACACAGTATTGGTTATTTCAAAAATGTATTTTATTAACGCCTCACCAAGGTTATTCATTTTATTTTAATTTGGGAATACAGCATATTCGATGATTTCATTTAATTAGTCGGTATGAGATTGTTAATTTAAGGTTGAAAAATAAAATATTCTATCACCAAATATTTCCATCTAAATAAATTTAATAATTACAGGAATACTAAAACATCTGTTTGGTTGGCTTCTAAATAAAAGAAATATTCTTTATTTTCAAATGGTCTATACATTTTTATGACATCCAAAATTGTCGAAATTCCGTATCTTCGGATGTTGTGAAATCGTGTGCTTAAGTTAAACTGAATTTCTTTTCTGATTAATCGTAAGATATTATTTACAATCATTTATTTTATTATTGTTTACCTTGTTTGTATTTGATGTATTTTTTATTTAGTGCATGCCTACCATTTCATACTGCTAAGGGATTCATTTATTTATTAAGTAAATTTTATTATGCAGTTGTGAAAATAAAAACAAAAACTTTATTTATTTTATCCAAATATTAACATTTGATTACCATTTAATGACTTTAAAAGAAAAAATTGGTCGTTTTTAATATCTCTAAAACTTGAAAAGAATAATTGATAAAACATTTAGAGAGGTTTATTAGAAAATTATCACTCCGCCCATCAAATTTATGTATTTTAATTATAGTATACATATGCATAAATGTTTTTTACACATATAAATGTAAAAATAAAATATTATATTTTTTGGGAAATAAAACTTCAATATGGGAAATAATAACTAACTGTGTAAAACTATAAGTAGGGATTATTTATGTAAAATTGCTTTCATATATGACAATTAGTTATTGAGTTTTAAGATTTTTGAATTACAAATGAGTGGAAAATTAAACTTGCGTTAATCTCAACTTTGTACACTCTCAACAGTAAGACACTTTACTTTTGTCTTTTTAATGGTATAAATCTACAAATAAATGTACATTTGAGTTCACTTCCTTTATTCTAAGACTGTTTAGGTAAAATCCTATAGGTAGTACTCCTAAATAAAACAATTATCTTAAAATAAGTAGAAACAAATTATATAAATAGAAAATCAACAACAATTTACAGAATAACAGTATCATAAAAAATATCTTTATGTATCTGTATTTTAACTTTTTTAAATTGAGAGTATTAGAAAACATGATTTTTAAAAGATTTGACTAAATTTGGCCATTTTACATGGTGTTTACTCAATAAATAATATTGGATAGTATACCTTTTCAAGTTAATTATATTCAATCATTCCATTAAAGATAAACTCTACTTGAATACAAATAATGTTTGTTATTATTAAATATATTAATAAATAATATAATAATGGGTAATTAATTACCTTATTTCAACCACTTATTTCGAGCACTCTAAAATATATCGGTTTTGGATTACCGGTTTTGGTGGTTCCACCATCATCAGATCAACCTCAAAAAATTTTCATTCCACTGTTGTGGAACACGTCGTAACAAACTATACACAATTAAAATAAAACATTAAAAAACACAAACACTTGAACAAATTTAAATATGTACACTGTCTGAAAAATCAACTTCACATATCACATGAGGACTCCGTTACACATGTCATTTCATGGAGGGCATGTGTACAACTGCGGTCTTGTGCAATCTTATATATGAGGTAAGGATGTCAAATCACGATAGTATTGGGTTAACAATTTTATCTCAGGTTGATGGCTGTGTTAAATAATTCATTAGATGAATAATGCAGTTTATCATTTAACATATTAACTGGATCATATTTTGATGCACTGTATATTTCAAATTCCTCTAGGGATGGCAGTAAACAGCCCTTACCGCATGTATGAAGAATTTTTAGGTATTTGTGGTCAAAATCAATGTTTGGCAAAACTGGATCTCTGTTCAAATCGCGTGTGTCTAGGTAGGTGTTTTTTAAACCGTTTGGTGAAAGATGGTCCAGTTTGACCGATATAAAATTTAGAGCAATCACTACACGTAATATTATACACACCTGACATGTTCATTCTATCAAAAGATGGATTATTATTTTTTGGCTTCAAAAAGTTGATGAGGTTATTTGTGGTTCTGTATGCCGGGATTATATTATGTTTTCTCAATTCTTTCTTCAAATTGAATTCCAGTTTCCTGTTATACTCAATGGGTATATAAGTTAGTTTCTTTCTTGGTTCATTGGGTAGTTATTTTGCGCTATTTATTTTCCTTTTATGTTTTTTTAATAAGTCTGTCGACTAATCCTTGTTCATAGCCGTTTACCGACGCTATATGTTTGATTATATTATATTCCCTTTGGAAATCACTATTATTCAGAGGCAAACTGAGTAGTCGATGGACGAGACAGTTGAAGGCAGCCAACTTATGATTCATCGGATGATTCGAAGAAGCATGAATAGTTTGGTCCGTTGCAGTAGGCTTTCTGTATAGTGCTAAATGTGTGAAAACCGTCCTTCTTGCATATTGATAAATCCAAAAAGTTATTGCTGTTGTTTACTTCATTTTCAATGGTGAATTTCAACTTGAAGTTAATACTGTTTAGATAATTTTACATTAAATTCAACTGTCTAGCGGTACCATAAAACAAGCACAAGGTGTCGTCAACGTATCTGTAGTAATAGACCAATTTATCTCTATATTTATTATTGTCTGAGAAAATATGAGTTACTTCAAAATGGTTAAGATATATGTCAGCTAGAACACTCGAAAGAGGGGAACCCATAGCAAGTCCTTCTTCTTGGAAGTAATAACTACCACTGAAACTGAATAATTCTGTTCCAAAACAACTAAGTTCAACAATATCTTGAGTTCATTTATTGCATCGGGGTTAAGTGTAGAATTCTGTTTGAGGCTACTTTCCAAAATATTAATTGTTTCTTTTACTGGTACATTTGTGTATAAATCAACGATGTCAAAGGACGCTAATATGTTATTCCGTTTTATTTCCGTATTCTTAATGTCAGTGGCGAATATACATATTTTTTGGGGGGGGGGCCAAGACCAATGT
>JAGFPH010001381.1:171492-201489 GCA_018207615.1 Philaenus spumarius
GGGGGGGGGGCCAAGACCAATGTTATATTATGTAATTTGGGTAATAAAGTAGTTATACTCAATGTTTCACGCTAGTTTTTAAGGCCGATTTCAGTGGGTAAATTACAACTATATTATTTTAATATTGTTTTAAAAAGGGTGTAAACAAAGTGAATCTTTGACAGGTAAAAAAATTGTATATTATAAAAACTTAATGAGGTTGACAATGTTTACAAATTAAATTACAGAACAAAGTCCAAGTTTCTTGGTGCACTTGAAAATTTATCAAGAACTTCCTCGTCATCAACAATGATGTCCCTGTGGACGGAAAGTAAAGCCAGCCCGTTAAGCCTATTTTCAGATGTACTGTTTCTTAAGTAGGTCTTCAGTCTTCTTAGGCTGGAGAAGGATCTCTCCACGCTGGCAACAGAAACCGGAAGAACTGCTAGAAGTTTCAAGAGGATATAAATGTTAGGAAAGAAAGTCTTATCACAGTTTGCAAGAGATCCAACAGCAGTTTTCGGAAGATTTTCATTCTTTTCTTGGCTCCACTTTTCTTTCCACAGCATAAACTCACTCTGCACAATCTCTTTATACGACAAGTCTTCTTCGTAAAAGTTTACAGCAGCTTCCAATGAACGAAAATCAGTTTTAGTACAAAACTGTGGAAGTAGATTTTGTAAGGATGCAACTGTTTCCTTGTGGGATTCAAAGCGCTCCCTCAGTGAGTTACAAAAATCATCTAGGTATGGTATATAAACAGCTCGACGATAATATTCTTCTTCTGTCGCATGCGGGACATTAGTGCGCGCGGTTTGAAAGCGACAAACTCGTGGAATATCTTCTTTAATCTCGAGTTTTGCAGCCAATGACTTTACCTGATCATACAAGGCTGTAAATGATTCATCAGCATCAGCATTTACTCTCTTCTTTGACAGCACATCCAGGACACTTGTGACGTTTCTCAAAACCTGAGAAAGATCTATATTTTTTTGTTGAAGCTTCTCAGATAGGCTATGTGTTGTTGACAGCATGTGGCTTAAAACAAAAAGATTGACAAGAAAAGGAAATTGACTGATAGCACTAATAAGAGCATGTGCCTTGGGTGCTGAGTCACTTAATTCGTCTTCTATTTTAGAAAGGGAGATAAGGATAGGCTCTAAAATATCTTTAAATAAAATCACGGAATTGTGCCTTTCCACCCATCTTGTTTCGCATAGTGAAATAAGTTTCTTTTTCTTTTGTTCAGGACAACATTCAGTTATTGTTGATTTCAATATCTCTGTTCTTTTGGCTGATGTATGGAAGAACCCACAGATTTCTTTGATGACACCCATGCAGTTTCTTATAGAGGGTATTTTGCTTGCATCTGACAAACACAAGTTTAAAGTGTGCGAAGAACAGTGTGTATATAGAGCCAACGGTAAATTTTCTTTGATCGAAGCTTGTACTCCTCTAAATTGCCCACTCATCGTGGCAGCGCCATCGTATCCCTGACCTCTCATTTTGTTTAGGTCAAGCCCTAAAGTTGACAAGGTTTCTAATATTGTGTTAGCCAAACCTGCACCAGTAACGTCATAAACAGGGACAAATGCTAAAAAATCTTCTCTGATTTTGAAAGTTTGGTCCTCAACATACCGAACACAAAGAGAAAATTGTTCGATTTGGCTGATATCGGTCGTTTCATCGGCTAAAATGGAATAGAAAATAGACTGTCTGACATTTGCCACAATTTTAGATTGGATCAAGAAGCCAAATGTTTTGATGAGTTCATTTTGAATAAAAGAACTTGTGTACATCATCTTTCCACCACTGGTCAATAGTTGGTCTTTAAGGTTATTATCTCCAGCGTTAGCTCGGTATCTTAATAACGATCTGAAATTCCCGTCATTTTTTTCTGGTTCTTCTAGGCTTATGCGTCCAGAGTCGCGATGACCTCTTAAAGCTATCTGCTGCCTTCCACAAAATCTTATTGTTTGTATTATAGGAATCAGCCTTTTTCTATTATTTTCAACATCCAATCGCCTTTGTGCATTTACTTGATTGATGACAGTGTCTGCTTTCTTTTCAACTCTGGCTTTTGTATTTTCAAAAATCAAAACAGATTTTATATGATACGATAGATTTTCGTGTTTGCTAAACACTTCTTTAGCTTTTTTTAAATTGGTAAAAGCCTGGGTTACTAACGCCCCTGCAACTTGATGGTCTCCTTTTCCTACATTTTCGGTGTGGGAAAATAATACACAGTATTTACAAAAAGATCCAGATTTCTCCTCTGAATAAGCTAGCCATTTAAATTCCTCTAGCCATTTAATTTGAAAAGATCTAGTATGGTTTACACTAGAAATTGAAGGAAATTTGTATCCAGGCTGAGGTTTCCAAACATTTTCTAATAGTGTAATTTTTTCATCATTTGTTAATGAACGAACGGAATTCCTCTGACAATAGTTTCCAATATCGTAAATATTTTTACTTACTTGGATACTGTCCTCCAATGATGGAACAGTATTAGCAGTGCTCTTACTAGCGTCAGGCTGATTAGCTCTTTCACCCTTCGCAATACCGCCAACTTCAGGACATTCACTAACAGACTTATGTACATTTTGTTTTTTTGCGAAAAAGTTTTGAATTGAAGCTTGTCTCTTCATTATGCATACAGTTTACCAACTATAATACACTAATAAAACACGTAAACAGTATACTTTAACACTAAACCTACTCAGAACAACACAGTAAATCTCACCACCAAAGCACCAAACGTAAACAAACAATGGCTGCCGCTAAACTGAACTCAATGGCTATGGTGATAGCGCTTCTAGCGACGACTGGCTGCAGTTTATCCGCGCGTGCGCAGATCACCTCTAGCTATGAACTACTTGCCGCTGGAAGAGACTCGAGACGACGTTGAATTCTACCAACCAAACCGCTTACCGTTGTGCGATCAGTGGCGAATATACACAATATTATTTTTTGGGGGGGGGGGCGCAAAGACCAATGTTATGTTAGGTAGACTAATTTGGGTAATAAAGTAGTTATACTCAATGTTTCACGCTAGTTTTTAAGGCCGATTTCAGTGGGTAAATTACAACTAGATTATTTTAATATTGTTTTAAAAAGGGTGTAAACAAGTGTATCTTTGACAGGTAAAAAAATGGTATATTATAAAGACTTTAATGAGGTTAACAATGTTTACAGATTACAGAATCTATTAGATCTGGCAAATTATGCATTTCAACAACTCATATTAGTTAATTTTGTCTTACACTGTCTAATTTCGGGGGGGGCCTGGGCCCCCTGGGCCCCCCCCTTATATACGCCCCTGCTTAATGTTATCAACGACTTCGAGAATATTTTTCAGGCTGTAATTATTGGCAAACTTTGTTTCTCTTCTAATGATGCGGTCCAATAATTTGGATATGTTTTATGTAGGTGCGGTTGTGAAGTTAACTAACGGTCTAATCGGAACGTTACTTTTGTGGATTTTCGGCAAACCTCGGAGTTTAGGTGCACTATATCAAAGCCCACTAAAGAATACCGTTGAGGGACGGGCTTGTGTACACCGAGACCTTGAATGCTCCAATCGCCGTAGTGCGATGTTGTCACGTTCATCCCACGCTTCTAACTGACTGCGGCTGACTCAACGCATTTATAATTCTTTAAACTGTGCGATCAAGCCTCGAGCGGTAAATACCAGGAGTGTTCTAGGCTAGTAGATATGGCAACGCTGCGCGCCCATCCTATTGGCCGCCTCGCAACGGTATTCTTTAGTGGGCTTTGATATAGGATTAATCTTTGTTAACTTTTTTAAATCACTTTTGGATAATAAATGTGTGCTGGAGTTCATTGATTTATTTATAATGTTAAGGCAATTCTTAGTTGGATCGTTGCTAAGTTTTACGATATTATTCATTTAAAGGAAATCGTTGACTTTGTTCACATATTCGAGCAATTTTTTGAGGTTGTTCTGATGATGGTGGCATGAACCACCGAAACCGGTAATCCAAAAAGGATATATTTTAGAGTGCTCGACGGTTGAAATAAGATAATTAATTACCCATTATTATAATAATTGCATTCTTGGAATCTAATAAACATCATGTATAAATAATATGTTTATTAATGAAAACTCAGGTGGCATTGTAATAAGATTAATGATAATATACAAACCCAAACAAACAACTGTTGTAGCAAAATAAAAATAAAAACTTTAAATTATCCACATAAGAGGAGTTTAAATATAACCGGTACAAAAGGCACAAGAAAATACAATGTTTAACTTGGTCGTTTGAGTTGTATTTCCTACAAAAAGGTATATTTACTTAACTCGAGCAATATATATAAATAAATAAGACAATATATATATAAATAAAATGCAATATAAAAACGGCAATATATATAAATAAAATGTATTTGTGATAGCAAGATTTGGATTTTTAACCATTTAGAAATAGCCTACATTAGAACCGTATTGCAAAATGATAAAACATATTATTTGACTAAAAACTGAAAAAGTTCGTAATAGTTTTTGTTTTTGTTGATAACTACAAGTTTAAGGAAGGAAACTGCAATAGTTTTAATTTTATAGATGGTTCATTAAATCATATTTCTTCAAAATAATTGTATACTTTTTCCGTTGCTAAGGTTGCAGATTCTATTCAAACAATCATCTATGATGTGAACTGTAAATAATTAGTCTAAAAACACACACTGTTCTGAATATGTAATCATTTACATTCTATGTTGTAAGTATGCAGCAAATCATGAAATAGGCCTATGTAGTAATATTTTAGTATGGATTTTTAATGTACTTAAAAAGTATGACAATGTTAATAATATTCAGAAAACAATAAAAGTAATGTAATGACATTTTTGTCAGCAACCTAATACAGCAAGAGATATTTCAAATTTGTCTTTAATATTACATTTAAGAAGTACTATAATATTGTAATGTTAACATGTATGAGTATATGAGGATTCTTTCTAATTTTATGTTTTATTTTTAGATATTTGACTACTTCTAAAATATAAATTAAATTACTGAGAAAATCAACATTTGTTCTGCAAAAACAATTAACAACGTAACGTAATTTGTTAAAACGATAAATTGAATTACGTTAGTAATTTTGACTGAAAATGAAATTAATATTCATATAATATTAACATAGGCTAATTATTTTCGTAAGTCAACTGAAACATGAAGTACTCTTGTTATGTCACATCTTCTTTATGTGATGATAAAGAAAAGTTGTTTAAACTTAGACAGATGTTATAAAGAAGCGGTTGTTCAGCACTAGTAATGAACTTTGGAAATTGGACTTAAATCACAACTTTATTGTCTCTTAATATAACTTTCCTTATTATGGTTTCTTTAAACTCTGTTATTGAAGAAACAAAGTTATCGTCGTTAAATGCCGTGCTCTCTTAAGGTTTATTTTTTCATAATAATTTCTTGCTCCATCGAGTAAATAACTAGTCTTATAAAACATAAATAGAAGCAATTCTTGAGAATTATCAATAAAGTTTATTGCTTTTGATGTGTATACATTACTTTTATCCTCTTATTTGATTTCAACTTTATTCTCCCGTAAATGTAAATACTATGTGAACTATCAGTGACTATAAGCTGGACCTGGAAGTGGTGTTATGATTATTTAGGTAATATACTCGTAATATGGTAGTATAATAACCATGTGGCATTTAGATAAAGCTGCTCTTTACTGAAAATACATAATTAAATTTTTAGTAACAAGAAAATTGTATTTATTATTTATGCAAAGTTTATGCATTTTAGCGACACTAGTTTCATTTATAGTACCTGGAGACCGAGCTAAAGCTCGATTATAAGCAGGGCTATGATTTCAATAATAAATACGGTATTGGATTATTGAGTTTTGAGGTTAGGCCTAAAACATTAAACAACTAAATAAAGGGTATATACAACATTAGGCTTACCTGTAATAAAAATACAGTTTAAAGGATTAACCACAATCTCAACGCTATGCCTCAGAAATAAGTCAGGCATAAATTAAAGTATTATTTCAATATCGATTTATTCCTAGGGCCTAGTTCGCTCACGTCAATAACTACTCTTATTGCAAATTTCCGTGAACATCGTTTAGGTTAGGCCTATAACATTAAACAACTAAATAAAGGGTATGTTTATTATGTATTCGTTGCCATGGTAACTATAAATAGATACAACATTTAGGCTTACCTCTAATAAAATATACAGTTTAAAAGAAAGCAGATGATTATTGTAATGGCATTGAAAACATTTGCATCAGCTGTGCTTTGTATTGTTTAAAATGGACATATTTCACTTTTTAATTTAATAAAAAGACGTAGAAAACGAATTTTCCCAGACTGGTGACCATTTCCAATCGATTTCTCGTGGCCAAAAGCCTAATATAAAATCAAAAAATCAAAAATCCCTAGACGGAGATTCCAGATCCATTTAGCAGACAAACAATTATCTCTCGCTTTAGAAGATAAGATAACAGAATATAAGAATGAATATACAAGTATCCAGGTCACTAATTGAAAAAGTAAAATATCGTTCCGTTATTTCTATCACTCGAAGGAAATAAACGTAAGAAACGTTATTCTATAGATTATTTAAATTAGTTCTTGGTTTATTGTATGGTTAAATACACTTTAAATTATTGTTAAACCAAGCAGTGTAATTGCTTTGTCAGAGTAATTAAAATGTAATTAATTTAAAATCAAAGGGAACTTCATAATTGATCACCTAAACAATTATAATCTAATTTACATCATACAATACAATTCAGGAGCATTTAAGCTTGTTTTAAAACTGTATTACAAATAATTTCTCGAATACTTACGAGAATAAATTTTATATTTAAAATTATTTTTGTTTGTTTTGAGTAAATAAATAAAATTATAATTTGCTTTTCACTCATCAATTTGCAAGAAAGAGAATGCGACATTTAAAATATATATATAATCAATTCAGTTATTAACTTTAGTGATAAATATTTCTTAAAACTATTTTGTTTATCGATTGTTTAAAGATGATTTCCTAAATCTATTGTTTCAAACACTGTTATTTCATGCGCTATTTTGTATATTTAAAAAAATGTAAAATCATAGCGTTAATTAATTTGCAGTTTGCGGAAAAGAGGTTATGGACATTCTTATCCCATTCATAATGTATACACAAGCTTTATTCGTAGTCTGTGTATTTATTATTTCTTACTATATATTTTTCTGACAAACATGAAATAAAGATTGTAGTACATTTTTTAGAGTTGTAAGTATTAAATTAAATACAAAGGTAATTACAAAGTAGGCAAAGTATAGTTAAGGGTTTTTTTGAAAATAAACATAAAACAAACTAAAGAAAAAAATAGCAAATATTTGTAACAGCTAGAAGTAAAACGCTTGCTGTGCCAGATAGAAGACTGCAATTTATAACGAATTTATATAGTGATCACGAACAGAGATAGTAAGATTTACTTGCCATTTTAATAAATCTAACGAAGAAATTATAAAGAACAAACTTATCTGGTAAAATGTTGATCATTCATAGTTTCAGTACTTAGTAAAAATTATATTTTTTGTAGATTTTAAAAATAAATAACGAAGCGTAAAAATGCTGTTGGACGTATTATTTTACAAGACCTTGTAAAACAGATTAGTAAAAATTTTAGAGAGGACAGCTCTAAGCATGCCAGAATTAGTTGGTAAAGAAGTATAAATACATAACAAGTAAGAGGGAAATAGCTAGATCAATATATTCATTTGGAGAACAAATAATCATTCACAAAAATCACACTGAAAAAGAGGTAAAAGAAACTTATTGGTAGAACATTTAAATAAATGTCTATAAAATTTTCAATCAAGTTTTGATTTACGCCTAGTCTAAATGTAATTTAAAACATACTTTAATTCGAGTCGTCTGTATTTTATTAGTAAATAAAGTATTTTGAGATTAAACAATACAATTTATTACTACAATTCATTTACTACAACAGCATTGGTATTTATTGGTACATTGGTTTTGTATTGTATATTAGCTGCATAATTACACATATATAACTATATATAATACTTTTTGACCCACAAATGTAAGGTAATGATGTATAATAATAATTATAAATATTTATGTTTATTGTATTTATAATTACCTACATGTGTATTTATATATAGTAGGCCTACTGCTAAAATGTAAATTAAAATATATGTAACCATTTTGAGCATTATTTGTTTATTATAAATAAACTTAATGTATTAATTATGTAATTTAAGATAAATACAACAATTATTCTAAAAACCAGGGCCTGCCACTTAAAAAAATAGAATATCATGTATAATATAATATAGCATTGTAAATAATTTTTCTTTTTAAATTTTTTTGCAGATGTTATTTCACTTAAATAATTTGGTCAGGGAATTTGATGACCTGACTTCATTATATTCTAAGTTTTTGGAGTATTCATTTTGTTTGCTGGACATCTTTATACTTTTTGTTTGCAATTTAAACTTTGTTTTATTAATTTAATGACAATAATTTTTAAATTTTGATTAGTTCTGATGTAATTGTGTTTTCTTACAAAATACATTAGATGACAACGTATACTTCATGTAAGATTGTTATATATAGGCATAACTACAATTAATTATGTTTCTTTGTTGAACTGAATAAATGGCAGATGCCATTTTGGTCCATACGTTAATAAACGCACCTTTTTAATATTAACTCGCTTAATAAGTTTTAACTAACCCTTTAATTTATTAAATATATTCATAAATAGTATTTCAGTTAGAAAAAAACAATAGATTTTAAAACAAAAAATTAAAAATATTGAAAAATACATGTCTCTTTTAAAATAGGGGTCCAGGAAAAATAATAATAATATTTCCTTCTAAGAAGCAAGACGAAATATATTTAATAAAAAAGCAAGCTGCTTAAGGTGTGTAAAAAAACAGGTGTCAATGGGAAAAGTTAGTCACTCTTAAATCAAATGATCAACGTAGAATTTTATTACAAGCGTCAGTAACGACAAAACACTAATATCTAAAATGAAACTCAAACATGGTAAACTAAATTTTATCTTTTAAACACTGAATCTTTAGACATAGTAGGTTATTAATATGCACTTCCAATTTAGGCACGTTGACGCACATATGTGCCTTTCCTGTATAATCATATTAACGATACAATATGAAAGCCTCTAGATGAAATATCAAATGTGGGATGATTTATGCCCGACCTTTTAAAAATACAGTTTCAAATAAACTATTGAAGACTTAAAGTCGCTGTTGTTACTTTCTACTTTTGAACTTTATGCAAAACTACAAACAATTAGTATCAGTGGATAGTTACAGCTACATAAATCCCATTAATCATAATTGTAATTTTTAATATCAATATTGTAAATTCCCTATAGGCCTATAAGTCACTTATTGTACGTTTGTGGGATAAATCTCATATCATTAATTACAGTTAAAATTTTAAATGTATGAAAGTTATTCTGCCTCTTAAATTGTAAGTTCAGTACATTCATTTTATTATTATTTTGTATGATATATTTCACTTTATATTTAATATAACTTTAATGTAATAAAAATAATGTAATCGGTGGCCAGAATGGTGGAACTCGTGGGCTGTAGTTCAAAGTTCCCTGTTTTGAATAATCACGTATTTAGAAGTTGATTAATAATTTGTAACTGTAAATATATAATAACTAACTGGCCCGATCCGGCTTTGCACGGATAGACAAATCAAAGTTAAATGTATATTAACAAAAAATATATTATATCAATAAATATAAATTACACTATATATTTCTTATGGGAATTTTTAGTAACTTTGACCCCCCAAACCTTCCTAAAATTTATAATTTTTTTGAAACCCTTTCTTAGCGAGCACCTAGGGCCCTAGCTAAATATCAAATTTCATTCCAATCCGTTCGGTGGTTTAGGAGAAATCGTGATTTATTTACTTTGACCCCCCCAAACCCCCGTAAGATTACATTTTTTTAAACCCTTTCTTAGAGAGCACCTATGGCCCTAGAGGAGATACATACCAAATTTCATTCCAATCAGTTCAGTAGTTTTGAGAAATTGTGATTTAGTAACTTTGACCCCCCCAAACCCCTCCCTAAAATTTCGAATTTTTTTAAAACCTTTCTTAGTAAGCACCTATGGCCCTAGAGGAAGCTACATACCAAATTTCGTTTCAATCCGTTCAGTAGTTTTTGAGAAATGGTGATCAGTGAGTCAGTGTATTTGGCTTTTATATATATAGACAAGAAAATCTATTCTTCATGAGAGTGTTGTATGCTGTAGTACATAGTCAATGTTGGTATATTTTTTTACAACTCTTACTTTCTTAAAATATGTGAAATTTTCTTCTCCTTTGATCAAATTGCACACAATTCATGTTTATTTTATTTTGATTTTCTGTTTTTATTAAAAACAACCCTTTTAGTTTATACAGTTTCAAAAATACCGATTTGGGTATTTGAATTATCTCTCAAGTAGGACCTGATAGTAAGTGATAATTCTTATGTCTACTGTACTAGCTCTAATAATGGATTACGAACAATACTACACGCACAAACTAATATTGTTATCGCTTGCATTAACCCATTTGGATACATGCATATGGCAGACAATCTAATACATAACTGATAAGAGTGATGTGGATACAATTGATTTTAGAATTGTGCTCTTATCGTCGATTAATATACACATAAACTGTAAATGGATTAACACGGAAATGAAGTCTTGTACCTGTGGGGTTAGCGAACCTGATTTTAAATTTGCAGATCTTCTGTATATTCTGGAAGAAGATTATAGATATTTCCAGACCTGTTTAGGATAAAAACATTTTGACTCCATTCAATGACACTTGTCAATGATAGTTATTGTTTTCTCCTTCTTAATAACATAAAATATGCTATATTGACGATGTATAGCAATATTAAATACATAATACATATGAAAGTACATGTTACTAACGGTTACACTTACAAAAAAAAAACAAAAACAAAAAACTCCACTTTTTGTAGATTTACATCACCAATATGTGATACACATGAATAAGGTATTAAAACAAGGTATTAAAAATAAGGTATTAATATAAGGTATTAAAACGATTAAAAATATTATTATATCAAAAATTAATTATCTTTACAATTTTATTATCATAGACTAAAATGTTACGAGTAGGAAAATTACATATTTGTTCACCTTTAACAAACATGGACTATAAAATAAATCGAAATATTAATAAAGGCAAATTGCTTTGTTTCTTTTAAAATAAATAATTTATGTTAAACTTTGAAACAATTTTTAAATGTAGTAAATTAATATGGATACAGAGTTTTAAAGCAACGTCGTTATTAATTATAAAGTGTACGTTTTCCTATATTCCTTTTTGCTTCCTTGCGAAACGTACAACGTAACAGTTGTACAATTTTACACAGATTATACAAATTTGAGTATTGGAATACTCTTCTCTAATACCACTGGAAGTAAGTAGACTTAATACTCATAAATGTGAATGTGTTCAGATTTGTGTTGCCTGATTTGTGAGACAATCAGAAATACATATGGCTTTATTTTTGTACGAAAAGAGTTTCAGGGGACTAAAGATTCTTTTTATTGACGTAACTATTCTTGACGTATACAGAATACAAAAAATCACGCAAGAGTTTAATTTAAAATTAAATGTCTTTTTAAAGCAGAACAACTTAAAGTCGAAGGAATTTTTATTTAGTATGTATTATATTTGAATCATTTTGCAAATTGTTATAATCAAATTCTGAAAATATTTAAAACAAACTACATAGCGTTAATTTCAATTTGATGTAGAAGAAATTGAATAAGCATAGTTAAATAAAATGAATAGCTTTAGATAATTGGTCGTAACCCTGTAAGAAAAAAATAATTGCTGTTGTGAAAAATAAGTACTGTGTAAAATGTGTATTTCATCAACTTATTTCCTGAAGAAACAGAATTGGCTTAGTAAATTATAAAGAGAAAATTTATTCAGAATAAACGTATTAATAATCTTTATTAATATAATATGTTATGCGTTCTGAACTTGGCATTTAGTTTGAAAAATATCTTAAAAATAAAAAAATTTAAACTTAAGAACATTATTAATACCTTCCCCCAAAAAACAAGACGGCAAAACATCAAACCTTAAAACAAAGTTTTTTAACTTGTGGTATAACCCACTTTCAAAAAAAAATTCAATCTACATTAGTTTTAGCTTTAGGTTTTAATAGGTTTACATAATAATAAGAACATTTTACAGTGTTCTCATTTTTAAGAGTCAGCTGATAATAATACTATTGAAATTGTAGCAATACTAGTGTAAAGGTAAGGTATAATAAAGTTTTGATGCTTCTATAATAAAGTGTCATGCCTCTATAATAAAGTGTTGATATTAGGTAAAAACACTTGTTACTTTATTGTTAAAACCGGTCCATTTGTGGCGAATCAGTTGTTTGGGCCACGGCATGTTCCAATGCCACTGATAACAAAAGCTATGGTAAAGAAGCACCCTTCAAATCTTGTATAAAAAAAGTGTTAAATCATCTTCAGAAACCACCAAGTAATGCATTTCTCAAATTCCGCAGTTTGTCTATTTATTTCGTTGGGCAGGGTGAATTGCTATAGAAACAAAACTAATTTCAAAATGATAAAAACAGCTGATAGTGAGGGTAGTATATAAGTAGGAAATAAAGTTAAACTATTAAAAAGGAAGTGTATTGCTATGGAAACCAAACTACCGTACTTAAGTATTGACAGGAGGAGATTTTCATTTAATAAATGGCATTCTGCCGGGCGAAATGAGTAGGGATATTTTAAAACGGAATGGATATGAGAAAAACGGTAATTATTAGCGGGAAACAACTTATTAGGATTGAAGACTTGGCGAGGACTATGTTTTACCACAAAGTTTTTTTGACATGTGTTACTACTTTTTGCATCGTTGAAAATTATGTGAACTTCTAAATTGTAAATGCTAATAATTATAATACTTTAACAATCTTTAAGCAAATTCATATTTTTTTCTATTCACTGTCAGTTACCATATAACAGATTTTATAATTATTTTAATGAAGACTTTTAAGAAACTTTTTTATCTTTCATGAAAGTGATTTTTTTAAATGCCTATAATATCCTAAAATATTAATTTAGCTCTTCATTTCTGCTGCTCGTACCTTTTCTATCTGTATTTAATAGTATTTTCAATTGACTGATGCAGTACACAGTAAATTATATAAAATTGTAACTTATGGGAGGTATTTTTAACTGCAAATATTGTTAAGTGTTTCAGACTGTAACAGAAATGTGGTAGTAAGATTGCTTCTAGATATAGGCAAACATGTCAGTAGACGTTGTTTTGCTAGAACCATAGCTTACATTACAGAAACTTATATGCTATGAAACGAAAATTGGGTAATTGCAATTGCTATTCAATCGAGGATTACTGTCCAGGAATATTCTGATGAAGTTTATTACGAAGAAAAAATATAATCTATTATTATAATCACTAATAATTTGTTATCAATGAATATCAGTTTGTTAGCTGTAATAAACCAGAATGATTTCTTTAGAGCTAACATATTTCTCTGTATTAGAAAATATACATATGCCTCTAAACAAATGAATTGTTAGATGCTAAAAAGTATAAGCCTACATTTTTAAGTTGTAGTAACTTTAACCTATGCGCTTTCCCAGGAAGAGTGAAATTAGCTAAACTATGAGTTAAAAACTTAGATTAAAACAAAGATTTCAACTCAGGATCATTGGTTTTACGCGCCAATGCTCTAATCACTAAGATTTCCTGATCACACCAGGTGTGTTAAAGCACTGGAACGTAAAACCAAGGGACTTAAGGTATGTTAAAATATCGGTCTCGGTATAAGTTCTTTCATTTGTAAATTAAACCAATAATAGATGTTTCTTTTTTTTGCATTTCGCTCACTAAAAGAAGGGAAAATTAATTTTTAGGTTTACAAAATGTTGAGAAGATGGTGTCACAAATTGTTTAGTTAAATTTTGTTTCCAACTTTAAAAGTTATAGCAAATGTTTACTAAACCCAATATTACATATCCTATGACCAAAATAACAACAAAGAACAACGACAGCTTTGTTACTTTTCATTGTTGATAATATTATGGGTTAACTATTAATTTCAGAATATTATTTTAATTATTATTTATTCCGCTGGAAACTCGCGGAAACAGTTTGACACATGGCTTCACGTTGCCTTGGTTACTGCTTTAAATGGAGCAGTTTAAGAGAAAGAGGAAAATAGAGCTTGCCAAATAATTAAGTTGAAGTTTGAAACAAATGAAAATTAACTAACTTGTAAAGTAAGAAAGCTTATTTGCCCAAGGTAAACCATTTTGTCCTTCTAGTTTAAAAACTTAAACGACATCGTTTCTTTAAAAGTAAAATTAACTAAGAAAAAACTAATTTACCATATTGTAATATTTAGAAAAATTAAAAAGAACCTAATAGAAGGATTATTTAGATCTTGATTTTATGGGATATTAATATGGTTATTAGTTAGGTTGTACAATAGAATGTATGCTGTTTATAGGGTAAATGGACAGAATTCCATGATTACGCGTAGAGTAGCCTACACGTATAGACTTTTCAACGTAATGATTTTTACTTTCCCTAACAAGGAAATCGTTTATTGTACAAGAGAATAAGAATAACTCAAAATATGGTTACACAGCTTGCCATATTATTTCCCGTAATCTAATCCCTTCCAATAAACTTCACCCACTATTAAATCTTCGCGCATTTGGGAATAAAATTATGAATTTAAATAAACTTTAAATTTTGAAATTTTTGAACTATTAAACTCTTATATATATATATATATTAAGATAAAAGATTTACCATTTGAAAAGACATGTAATTGGCAGTGTTTATATATTTACGTTTAATAATTAAACTTTTAAACTTTTATTTTATTAAAATTGTATTTGGAATGATGCTTTTTATGATCAAATAAATATTTGATTCAATGAACTGTATCAATTATCAAAAATAAACATATAAAAATATGCATTATTCTAGATATCGTGAAATAATCTTTCTTATACCACGTATTACAATGAAGTAGCAACCTTTATTAGAAATAACCTTACCGTTTATTAGCTACGTTTACCGATTTTTACTCCATATTATCTGTAAAAACTATTTTGTTTGCTCATTCTTCATTTAGTGTAATGCCTAACAATATTGTTTGCTTCTTAATTTAAGTAGTTATGTTTACTATATGCGGTGTGTCCCCGAACTCTCTAGTCCCCTTTTGTGGATTTTTTTCTTCGTCGAGAGAAACATATTTCATAATATAAACATGGGTCTGTGGAGCTTACTTTTTCGTCTGTCTGTTTGTGTTTTCTTACAAAATAATGTATATCTAGAGAGAGGTTTGACCGCCGATTGAATTTAAACTTGACGTGAAGGTTAACCTAACAATGATCTATTAAGAAAAATAAAAGATTATATCCAATCAAGTGAAAAAAAACCGTACATTATAACAAAAAATGACAAGAGACTTTTTTTTGTAGCCCTTTTAATTCTCTATCGGATGATGTGACTTTCAAAACAATACTATGACGGATAATAGTTAAGTTAGGGATAATAACAACACACCTACGCACCAATTTGTAATGTATACCTTACCCTTCATCCGATTGTTTTGACGGTTACACCAATCGATAAGGATTCAAAAGGTCTACATGCAAAAAGGTGTCTTGAAATTGTTTGTTAAAATGTACGGCTTTTGGGTAAATTCAAGTTAGAAATTTTGAAACAGCTGCCTTTTTTTAACTCATTATTAGATAATATAATAGATTATTTTTCTAAGATAGACCATTGATAATTTAAACTTTATGCAAAGTTTGAACTCAATCGGTCAAACCTTTCTTTAAGATAGCAGTATTTGTACATACAATATTGTTGGGTTTATTGTATTGGTGTAGGACGCCGGGTTGAACAAACCAAGTATTACATATAGCTCAACTATTATCCATCGTCCTATTGTTTTGAAAGTTGCATCATCCGGTAGAGAACTAAAAGGGCTAAAAAAATGTAGCCCATGTTCATTCATAATCATTTTTAATAATTCTTACTATAAACAAGCGCGAGTGTTTTATGTAACGGCACATCATTGTTACTTACTATTATTCACATATTCGTGAGACCTCCATAGTTATTTGTTTTTATTTTCTTGGATACGATAATGTGTTATATAGCAAGCAAGTGTAATCAATTTTTAATAAAAAGTACGCCGATTTTAATTACGTACATATGTTATGTCCATCCTGTGTTTTGAACATATGCTCCAAACTCCTTACAGATAGAATTCTTCTGGCTTTAAACTCTTCAATGAAAACGTCTTTAATCATTCCGCAGTACTGTAGAATTAGTACTTGTTAACAATAGAACCGAAATATGCTACAAGTTTATCATACCTTAAAAATGGCTTGTAAAAAGTACTATTTTCAAAAAATCATTGAAATTAAACTAAAGAAACTATATACAACTTGACTTTGTGGAAACAGAATTGTACCGAATACCGCTCATGGAAAGGAGCAATTTTATTATTATTAAAACATGTTATTCTTAAAACACATTTATTTTATTAATCCAGTTTAATTTTACGAATTTTTTTTTATAACCAAAGGTTTGTTACCAACTTTCCCCATGAAGTTAGTATTTTACTAACTTAACTGACTATTCTAGAATAATTAGAAACAAATTATATTTCTAAGTAGTCATATTATTTGTACAATATCAACTAATAGCACTGCAAACAAACACGGTAGTTACTTAATTCAGAAAACATTGAAAATATTTACTATTACAGTATATAAGCGCAAGAAAATTATATATACATACTTTCATCCGCATACTTGAAATATCGTTGGTTTGTTCATTTTAACATACAGAAAATATTAAAATGCAATTGTTTAAGGCCCTGCAGAGACTAAATGAACAATCGATAAAGAAGAAATGACTGTAGTTATGTTTTTATATGAGCCTTTTTTATATTTCGATGATACATTACTACTTATCAACTTATACTGCTGCAATATTAGTAGAAACATTATTAATCTAGTATCGTAGTTTTACTTCCTTTTGAGTAATGCATTTTATATTTGGGATGTATTCTAAGAACACGTAGACACAAAGTCAGAAAGACGAAACAAGATTAAAACAAGGAAAAACCTTAAAAGCTCTAATAAGTAAAAGTAGAATTAGTAGAACGTTGAAATTAACTGGAAACTACTTTAAAACTTGATAAATTAAACCAGCCTCAATACCATTTCGCATCATAATTCTAATTTCAATTTCTCATTTGAAAAATGAGAATACTCCATTTTGAAATACCAATTTCATTTAATACAGGAGAGTAAAATAATCTTCATTATGCTACTACAATATTGCTTTTGATCATTCAAATAGTTTTCACATGATTTAACTTTAAATCTATTTATTACTAGCAGTAACAATAATAATAATTACAATTTTTATTTAAGGGGAGCAGACCTCAAAAAAATTTATATCATAATATCTCCGTATTGTTTTATTTTTATTATAAACCTCTCAAGAGTAAAAATTATACAGATTCAGTATTAATAATAATTAAGAAACTTGTGTTTTAAAAACACATAGTAAAAAAAAGAAGATATTTACTAAATAAATTTTGCCTGGCTTAAAAGTGTATTAAGGTATAAATTATAAGTATAAATAAATCAACTTTCTATCTTATTCCGTTTTTGAGAAAACATGTAAGAAGATATGAAGGACTGCTCCCCTTAATACAAATAATTTCAATAATTGTAATCAAGTATTACTTTTGACAAGCCGTCGGAGAAACAATATAACAAATATTTTCCACAAAATAAATAAACCTACAATAATATATAAACAATAACAATGTTAAACAGAATTATAAAATTAATTTATTCAAATACAAAATTAAATAAACATACAACCTTTGAAACAAGAAAATAGCTCTTCTAGAAAAAATCATACATAGTTACTGTTCAACTGTTTAACATAAAGTTAAAAGTAAATTAAAAAAGTATGGACTAAAATAATATTATAACGTTGACTTAATACATACGACGTAAATACATAATATATGAAAATTATTACATTTACTTTTAATAAAATGTAATATAATACAATAATAATTGACAATATTTGTTTGTCGATTGAGATAAACAGGTAGAATGTTGTAGTAAATACAAATTTCTAACAAACTAACATCGAACTTACAATAAAGATATTTTAACCCATTTACTGAACTCGTCAATAAGGATGACGATATTAGTATGAATGTTATTTTACAGTATACGACATTTTGTTATAATTTCAATTTAAATTATTTATTTTTTACTAAGAATAATTTACAAATGTTTGTGTATTAATAACTTATAGAAAAAGTTTAAGAATTGCATTAATATAAAATAATTTCTTGATCCACTGTATATACATCTATATCAATATTTAAAAGTATTTTAATCTTTACTTTAGTTTGTTAAACTAATACATTTATCAGTAGAACCATACTTATATTTATTGAACTTTATAAACCATAATGCAATTAATGTTTCAGTTTTACAACATATAAAACGCTCTGTCATTTTTTCCAGCGCTCCAGCTCTTGATTCAAGACCTAAAACAACATGGAAAAGATTTACAATATAGGATAAATCACATTTTGTCACACTGGCAGAAAAAAAAACTATATTGTCTAACTCTGCTCAACTGCTGAAAAGTTGTTAAGGTAACAGCTGGTCTTGTATTTTATGAATAACTTACATAAATTAACATTATTATTTCAACTTAAGAAATGTTAGGAAACTAAGTTAACTGATATACATACAACAAATAACAAAAAGAAAAATATTCCTTTTATTTATGATTTGTATAATTTCTTTAAAGGTGTCCTTAAATTGTATTAATCAGGGAAACTTGGACAAATAGATTAAAATAACTTTTTTATAAAGTTGTCTTCGATTTACAAACTATTCTGATTCAATGGCATAAATAAGTAGTTGAAATAAAATGATTATTAAGAAATTAACCTCTGTACTGTTTATTAAATTACTATTGAAGTATAGGCTTAAGAAATGGTAGAAATATGCATTTTTAATTATAAAACAAATAATTAATAAATGGTTTACGTTGCCTAAACATAAATATAAAAATAGTTTAAATTATCAACTTCATTTTCAATGCCAGGGCATCGATAAACTTATTAATTAAATCCTGTGTTCAAAAGTCATTAGTAGGCCTAAGTATTATTAACATTTTCTACATTTCTCTTCGCGAATTTTTTGTAATATTTGCTGTCAGACAACCCTTTAGCTAATAACTCAAAATGGAATATCTACAGTGACGGTTTGTAATATTAACTGACCTCTAAAGAAAAAAGTACTTTTGAAACTCTCTAGTCTCTAAATATTAAAAATTTGAGATTTCAGTGTAATCTTTATGAACTAAATAATTAATTTATTTTTAATTGAGGTTGTTACTATATGAATATAAATGCCAGCACAAAATAGATTACTGCGATAATTATAAATAAATATCCACCAGGAAATAGATGTTTTTTTAGAGTTCAATGTGTGCCAACAAAATATAAAAATATGATAACATGTGCTTGAACTAATGTAACTGTGTATACCAGGTGTCTTAAGAGTCCAACCCCTCCTATTATTTTTTTATTAATGGAAATAAACAGATTTGATTTGGGGATTGTTAACATGAACAAACATGGAGTTTTTTGGTGTGTCGTAAATTTCAAACCCTCCCCCAAAAATGGGGTATTTTGGGGGTAAGTCGAAAACGTTAAATGAGAATGTTAAAATGTTAAATTGTTTGAGTGACCTAGTGGATGAAACCCTTGTAAAAAAAAAACAGATGTATTATTGTTAACATTTTGATGTTATTTAAATGGGGAAAAGTTATAAGTTTGTTTGGCTATTATGTTGGATAGAGTTAACATACAGACCTACGGTTTACTCCTATCTTCTTCTTTTATCAAGATATTTAAAAATTTTCTCATTAAACATTTTCGACTTATCCCCAAAATACCACCTTTTTAGAGAGGGTTTGAAATTTACGGTACACCAAAAAAACTCCATTTTTGTTCATGTTAACAATTCCCAAAGCAAATCTGTTTATTTCCATTAGTAAAAAAAATTTATATGGGGGGGACTTTTAAGACACCTTTTATGTGTTCACTATTCATTATCAGGCAATTTGACAGATCAGGACCAAATGGGGCATATTGGTTAATTATCACGAGATAAATCTAACACTGTAAACATTATTTATATAACTCGTTTTTAAATCGTTTAAAATGGCTTTATCATATTACTCTTTTACTTCACATAAAGCTGGAAACTAGGGTACTGCTTATTTCTCACTTATATGACACATAAAAAAGTACAGATCTCGTATTTTGATTAATTGTGTTTATGGCATGAACATATTATTAACAACACCTAAACGAATAAATAAATATAATTTCTACTTCAAACAAAGATCAATAGATCACGACTTAATAATCATAAATATTATATAGAAAATAAAAACATTTCAATTTTTAATATTTATTTCTAAGGAATGAAATTGGAGATAAGACCCCTTTTACAAAAGAAGCAAATTGTTGCCCTTCCCTTTTAGATAGCTATTTTTTGTAACATTCTTTTCTTAAATAATAAATAGAAAAATTATTGCCAAATTATTTCGATTACTTGCATCTAAGGATAAAAACGAAGGAACTATTTCTAAGATAATAAATATTAAGTTGTATACTTTCCGCGAAACTAGAGAGCCGTTATTTAACACATTTGTTTCTTAAGTGATCAACAGGAAAATTAATGCATTAGTATTTCGGTTACTTGTGTCTAAGGATAAAAACGAAGGAACAATTTCTAAGAAAATAAATATTAAGTTCATACAAATTCATACTAAACTCAGAATAAACTCATATTATTCTTAAATAATAGACGTCATAGAAAGATTAGATCATATTCATTTGAATTACTTGCAAATAAGAGGTAATGCACCTTGATGCATGATTTATGAGCGACAAACTGGCGGAACATGTGATTTTACTGCTTACTGAAGCTCCTTTAACCATTGACCGAGCGTAAGCGAGGTCTATTTCAAGACCTCTGTCGACATTTTGTCTTCTGTCTGTTACGTTTAAACGCATTGTTTGATTTTTTTCAAACTTGACATAATTAATTATTCCTTGAAGTCAGGAAAAACGACGTAAGTGTAGGGATTTTGTAAAACACACCAGTTTTAATATTATTATACAACTTGTAAATAAGACACAACGTATTTATTTCTCAAATTTTTCGAAGTTCACTGTCACCGAATGGTTAGTGTCCGCTGCTAAAGTTCTAAGGATTCTTGGTTCGATCATATGGACCAATACAAATCTTTTAAAAATCTTTTCAATAAATATAAGTCTTAGTCTTATAGGGTATACATTTTTTCTTTCTGTGCCTGTACAAATAAATCTATACAATCTTGAAAAGTAATACGGTAAAACTAAACGTTAAAAATGTTTAAGAAAGCATACATAATTCTTTCAACATAAATTTTAAAATTGTAACCTGCAGTAAGTTCTTAATCTAAAGAAACAAACTCTAACTGATATAATGAACCAAATAAATCTCAGTCAGACAAATAAAAATTAAATTTAGTCAAAATTATAAACATAAGGAAAAAATAAACATAAATATAATAGATTTTATTTTACAAACCTTTTTACAAATCATAAGCTATAAGATTAAAGTAGAAAAGTATTAAAAAAACACTTGAATGCTACGTTTTAGCAGTAGGCCTATTATCAAAAAAATATAGCCCGTTCACCATTTCGTCCATCAAGAACTGTTTATTTTTCATTCACGGCCATATGCGTTGTTCGGTTTTATTTAAATTATTGAAGTGATAACTTCTATTGGCCCGTTGGGCACTTTCGACTTGGCTATGTTTTCGAAATCTCGCGTCACGCCAGATTTCTCGCGAGATCTTGCATCACGCCAGATTTCCCGCGAGATCTCGCGTCACGCCAGATTTCTCGCGAGATCTTGCATCACGCCAGATTTCCCGCGAGATCTCGCATCACGCCAGATTTCTCGCGAGATCTCGCGTCACGCTTTTGTTTAGACACAAGTCAGATCGTGGAGAGGGAATATTATTAATACATTATTTACATTTATTAGCATAGCAATCAAATTAACACATAAGAATTAGTTAATATAATATAACAGCTGATTTCGCCCATCATCTGTAATTCTTAAACAAAACCCAGCGTAGATTATATTTTGGGGTTATGTTTACAACTTCAACCATTAAAATTTCTTGTGATGTTAATTTTCTTATATATTAGTTATACAACTAATGTAGGCTTCTATAACTATAAGTTATATGGGCTTCTACACGTTATAAGATTTGCTTTGGGGTTATAAACTGTATATAAAACTAACCTTTGATCATCAATATATTCGTTTATACAAATTTAAAGAAGGATACCTACTGTTTAACTTCGCAAACATTCGTACATCTTTGTATAACATATTTGATTATTAATTTCTTTACTGTAATATTAACAACTTCTAAATCATTTGATCTATCAATATGAAATAAAAGGTAACTAAAAGATAATATTTTTACCTTTCTTTAAATATATAATAACGGATATAAATAAACAATTTGAACAAATAGGCCTACAGTTTTATAATCCTTATAATTGTACACATTTACCGAGTTAAAAATCCCCGTAGTCATAGAAGTTATCACTTCCAACGTGTGGTCTTAAGCACACGCAGTTAATTTTTTTTATTTTTCAAGTATGTTATTACATAACTTAACTAGTATTGTCTTCTCTTTTGAGTACATATTCCTAAATGTTCGCATATTCAAAGTTTATTAAATAAGGTTTTAGTTTTAGTTTCACACTTCATGTCGCAATATATTTTAACTGAACTCATTATCATAGCCCAAACATAAATAACTATAATGTAAATGACAATAATTTTATAAAATTTGTAATAATTGCTAATAATAATAAATTAAATCACATTAAGTATTTAATTCTCAGTTTAAGCATAAAACAAATACGAGTAACTGATTGAGCAAAGATGTTTAATTAAATAATTTCAGCAAATAGATAAATGGAACAAGTATTGGATTTTATTGAGGTCAAAGTAATTACACTCAAGATGTCGCTAGAAGATACACGTTAAAAAGATTGTTCATCGTGCAGGAAACTGCAACTGGGTTGTATATACTGTAGAAAATCTGGGAAGGGATTAATCAACCAATTTGAATAGTTGAGCCCAAATAAAAATATTTATTTACTACACGGCCTAAACGGGTGTAGTCTCTTTCCTAGTAACTGGTTAAATCATTTAGCTCCGATTGAATTATTAGATTGTAAACAGTCAGGGTACATGCACAACTATGTGAAAGTGTTACATTATCTCTATACTGAAATTAATTGCAAAGGTTTGGAAGAGTAAATTTTGTGTAATAAACTAATAAGTAAATCCTAGAAAGGAAAATTCAATGAAAAACATACTTAGAGACTTATCTTCTTGTCTTTGACTTATTGTAACAATTTAAAGAAATACATTTGTAAGCTCCTATAAATTACGAATGCATTTTCTTACTTTTGTTTATACATTTTTGGGAATGATATTTATTTTAGTATTCAGCCATAGAATTTTTAATATCAATGATAATATGATGATATTATATAACCGTTGTTTTATGGTTTCATTATTGGAGACCAGCATTTAAACATAGTTATATTTTTTAAATTACGTTGTTTTGTTTTGCATATTTATATTGTCTTGGAGAACCAGTTTAAATAAAAATAAGATATGATTATAATAAGGTTTTTTTATGTTTCTTAAAAGTAAATAGTGCTAGTATAAATTTAAACTTTGTAACGGTTATAGTTTTGTAGTAATGGAATCACTTCATTTGTACTGAGAACAGACTTGGTTTCAAAAATTGTAACTCAATTCAAACTCATTGATTCTTCACGTACTGTGTTACGCTGTTGTTTATATATTGTCGGGTATATGCACTGTTTATTAATATTAATTATTATAAACAGTTAAAAACATGAGTTTTAATGAACTAGGATACTGTTTACGATACTTACAGTTGTGGTCACTGCTTAAAATCTAGATCCAAAGAAAAGCATCTACATATTAGTATACTTAATGTTAAACGTATCATTTAAACAGTTGGAACACTTAATAATGACATTAAGAGTAAATGTTTTTGAGTTTAGGCAGGCATTACAGTGCATACATACAAGGAAGATTAGTTATAAACTCTTACCACCAGGCACATTTCTGAAGATATTAAGGGAAATCTAAAAATCTTACCGAAATGCAAACAATGTTGAACTGCTGATGACCAGGCACAACGAAGTTAGTTAAAATATTGAAAACAATCGTGAACCTAATAAAAAATGGAGGAAGAAGAAATCGAACCAGATTATAAACTGTTCTTTGTGAAAAGAAAAAAACTACAAAAAACCAAACAAAAAAACAAAAATAACTATCGTGTAAATTAATAGAAATTTATTTTTGCAAGCAATAACTTTTCAAAATGCTACCTTAAGGGAATACAAACTAAAGTAGTAAATAAAAAACCGTTATCGTACAAAGTTATTTATATGGAACTGTTAAAACTGATGTTAATTAATTTTATAAAAAAATAATGGCAATCCGATAAAAGCAGGAGCAAACATTTTGTTCTGGTATGGTATTAATGTCGATTAAGCTTAATTAAGAATATTGGCACCAAAGACTTGAAAACTTGGTTGCTAATGTATTGTAGTGAACGTATAGTAGAAGATATTAATAACAGGGAATTACTACACATTGAAATAAAGTAAGAGAGCAGGTTGGTGCAAGTTACTGTATTTATTGAAGCAGAACAGCTAATGATGCAATCTGATCTGATCTATGCTATTAGAGTGACCTTTGCTCTTATCACTTTACTATTTATGAAGTGATCTTTGAAGTGGACTGGTCAGCCCAACTATATTTACGCTTGCCAGGTGGACTCATCACCTCTTCCCCCTCCTCCCGAACCTTCCTTACTTCTCATTCATATACTGTCCTTATAACTCTCGTTTACAAGCAAACTCTTAAAAGTTTCTTTGAACTTTTCAGAAGTTTCCTTTTAACAGTTTCAGTGTCAGCTGACAGCTTTTCCTCTGAATGTCTAGCTCTCTAGTACCATATCTAGATTTGAATCGTTTCAGCCAACCTGTAAACGATTTAAAATCGTCGTTACTCCCTAGTTTTCTATTAGCAAATCAAAGGCCCACCTATTGGGTTGCCTTGGCCACGTACCTGCATGAACTATGTGTAAACTGTAGTGTCCAAGTTCAGATTTTCTGCGGTTGTCATTGTTTTTCTATGAAAACTTCCGTCTTCACTGTCCAGAACATAAGCAAACTTTGATAAGAGATTAATTAATTAAAATAATTAATCTAATGATCAAAGTTTAACCGGATGTTGGCGTTATCTTTAAATCAGTCATTCAGTACTTTTCCACCCCGGTTTTAGGTGTGATTTTTAAATTATTCGCTATCTTTAAATGAATCATAACGCGCGATTAATTAATCTATTATTTACTATGATTTGTTGACATACTCGACCAAACTCTTGTTGAACTTTGAGCGATAGACTAATTATTTACATTAATTAATCTTTACTTACCTTATCTTTGTTGACACAATGGTGCCAGACTTTTATCTTTGTTGACACAAGAAGCCAAAAATTAGCAATATTCTGTATTTATAACCTTTGGTCTGTTTACTTATCTTATCTTTGTTTACTTATCTTATCTTATTTTCGTTTACTTAGCTTATCTTTATTGACATAAGAATCCAAAAATTAGCACTATTCTAAATGTGACCTCTGGTTTGTTTGTTTGTCGCGCCAGACTCCGGGGATTTCTAATCACGCTAATGTTAAATTTTAAGAGTTAAAATTTAAGAAACATTATATGAACGGCTCTGAATTTATTTTTATAACAGGAATTTAATCCATGGTTTAATTTGTTAGGTTCTAATTACTCCTTCACAGCACCCAAGAGGCCCATGTAAACCTTATTGTTTATGCATATTGTATGGATAGCCTTTTTTTATGTCTTGCCATTATATTATGATACCAATATAAACAACCTCCCGATATTTAGTTTACAACCCCCAATGGCTATTTATTTAAATAAAAGCAAGAGTTGGGAATATTTACGACAAATGTCTGTAATATTTAATTTAATTTTATGTTATAAAAAAAATATATATATAATGCTTTATATGTATTGTACTGTTTCTCTTTTTTTAAATAAATTAATCACCTTATGGTGCATTTATTTGTGATTTATTTTAAATTTACTGATAATAAAAATCTTGTAAAAAAATACTAACTAGATAATTGTAATATAAGTAGAAAAATTTCAAAAAACTTTCAATTATAATCAACTTCTAAATACACAAATTTATAACTTTTCTTCTAAATATGATACATTTTGTTTCAAGAATCATGGATAGTTTATTATACTTTCCCCTGATTGATCAATTTAATTGCACAATCTTTTGATTTTACCATAATTTGTTTGGTTTTTAGAAATTGTTTTGATTATTTAAGAATAATATTTTGTACCTAATAAAACTAATTTGACTGTTTCTAGATATAGATAATACTTTATAATTTATTTCCAAGAGCCAATCATGGTGTAAAAAAGTACAAGAAGATTGCTGGAATAAAACTCTGTAAATAAAGCAAACTAATTCCTTTCATGCAGTATTCTATGAAATTTACAACATGTTTTTTGTTGCAGCTTTGTTCGAAATCAAAATAAAAAACTTATGTTTGTTAAGAAAAATATAACCTCTTTATAACGGTAATATCATCATTTTTGCATTTTAACTTTTGGAATAAATATTGACATTAGTGTGCTCCTTTAAATATGTTTATTGTGTATTTTCAAAAGGTTTGAATGTATGTACTAGACTACTGACTGTAGCTCGGCTTACAAGAAGGGAGTCTATTGTGTGCTATTGAAATACACATGATCTAATATAGATCTAATATAAGCTCACCCACATGCTTATATAATAGCAACCTATACTTTATTAATGTAAACTTAAATCATTTTAATTATATCTCTGTAATATAGTATTAAATTTAATATTACTTAAATAACAGACACATAGTTGATCTATACAATATAAAGTAATACAATCAATGCAAACAAGTACTATTTACACTTACCTTAATCGAGATTTTAATTTACATTTATTCTAGTCTAATCATATATACTTTATCTAAAAACCATTATGTTCTAAGTAAATATTTTGATTATATTAAATATACTTTATCTGTGTTGTATTATACTTGCATAACAGATTATAATTACTGTGAAATTATACATTTACAAGCTAAACTTAGTTTTTTTATATTAACAGTAATAATAAACAATAATATATTTAATTATTTGAAATATTAGTTTACATTAATTTTGATTATATTGTTACATATTTTAAAGTTAAAATGGCACTAGAAAGTTAAAGTATAATAATTTTTATAAATTTAAAATTTTTATTCATATTTTAATTAAAATAATTGATCAACTAAAAAGAACAAAATAAATTTAAATATTATTTATATTTAAAATCAAAGTAATTAATTTTTTTAAGAGTTAAATAAACATTAGTGATTTTGTTGCTGTTTACTTGAATGAAGATCCTAATATTTGACACATTATTATTTAGCAATTTTGAATTTGTAAGTAAGATCTAATTTAATTAACCCCTTACTCTTACATGTTATAATATATTTGAAATGCAACAAGCTAAATGTGCTGGCATACTCATATTTACATATACACAATTTACAACGATGTGTTTATCTATAAATTTGTTACATTTAAAAAGCTATTAGTTCTTTTTATTTTAACAATAGTGGGTTATTTTCAAACTAAACTAGTTAGATTTTCATTTGATGCTGATTTGCTAATATTTACAACTTTGTATTACTTACTTTTATATTTTTAAATTACATATTCTTCTTTGGGATACATAATTATCTATAATAATTTATAACACTTTCAAAAACATTTACCTTCATAAACAAGTTTTCAAATGAGGACTTGGAAACACCAAAACAAGGTGTATACTATATCGCCTTTAAGGAATTCTTATTTATAGAATCACAATCAAATTACTTATAGAAATTTGCCAATTGAACTACTTTAATAATATGAGGTTTACGCTTGTATATTAGGATTCTATTTTACATAATTATGCAGCCCTGCCATTAATGCTTTTGCATAATGCAGATCATATTATAGGCAAATTATACAAGACATTATCTAAATGTGTTGGTGTAGAATAATCACATACAGTACATTATACATTGAACTTTGATAATGAAAAACCTATGCACTATCACGTTTGAACCAAAAGGTTGCAACCTTATTGCAGGTTTCTCACTGTCATATTCATATTTTTATTCGGGAAAACTCCCTGATATATCACTCAGTATCAAAGGCTGAAATATATAATGTAATTGATTAAATAGATTTATTACAAAACTTCATAATTATGTATCCACTTTATATTGATCAATTTTTTCAGCTAGTGTATCTCACCGAAATTAAAACAATACTTTTAACTTTTAAATAGTCAAACTCATACTAATTACTACTATCAAATAGAGAAAAAGTTATTTTATTTTACTTAAAACATTTTTTTTTCAATATTACTGTATTATTTGTAGTATTTCAATACATTGAAATAAATATTTGTAGTATTAATACATTTCAAATTATACAAATAGGTAATAAGTTCTAAGAACTGTGCAGTATGTGTTTGAAGTTTGGTTGATGAAAAAATGAAGTTTAAAAGACTAACTAAAATTTGGGTTTAGTGCTAATTTAGTTTGTAGTTTTTTGGCTAAGATACCTCATAAGTTAGCTAAAAATTATCAAAAATTTTAATATCATAGATCTTGAAAAACATTTTTTTATATAAAATATACCTTACACAATTAACAAATGTCAATAAACATTCTACATCAACGAATTTTTACATTATTTTAGCTTCGAGTAATTCTGACTTAATACTTAGACTATTACACATGTGCTAATAAAAACTAAATGTGGAGAAATATCGTTGCTTTTTTAATTAAAACAGATAAAGGTGATACTACTCATTCATGTAAATACATATGTTTAAACAGTGTTATCTATATATATAAAGCTGAAATACCACTGACTGACTCACTCATCGCAGTATCTAGAAAACTATACCTCCTAGGAATGTGAAAATTGGTACACATATTGCTCATAGGCTCTAGAGGCGCACTAAGAAAGGATTTTAAAATATTTTGCGTTTAATTGTTGAAAAAACCCCTAAAACCCTAAATATTATACAACTGACTGACTCACTCATCACAGTATCTCGAAAACTATACCTCCTAGGAGAGTGAAATTTGGTACACATATTACTCATAGGCCCTAGAGGCACACTTAGAAAGGATTTTAAAATATTTTGCGTTTAAGGGTTGAAACAACCCCTAAAAATTATACCACTGACTGACTCACTCATCACAGTATCTCGATAACTATACCTCCTAGGAGAGTGAAATTTGGTACACATATTACTCATAGGCCCTAGAGGCGCACTTAGAAAGGATTTTAAAATATTTTGCGTTTAAGGGTTGAAACAACCCCTAAAACCCTAAATATTATACAACTGACTGACACACTCATCACAGTATCTCGAAAACTATACCTCCAAGGAGAGTGAAATTTGGTACACATATTACTCATAGGGCCTAGAGGCACACTTAGAAAGGATTTTAAAATATTTCGCGTTTAAGGGTAGAAACAACCCCTAAAACCATAAATATTGTTTATTTTATATCACAAAA
>JAGFPH010001381.1:201499-215620 GCA_018207615.1 Philaenus spumarius
GAAACAACCCCTAAAACCATAAATATTGTTTATTTTATATCACAAAAACCATATGGCATAGAAACGTCGAATTTGGTACACATATTGCTCATAGGCCCTAGAGGCGTAGTAAGAAAAGATTTTTAAATATTTGGCCTGTAAGGGTTGAAGCAACCCCTAAAACAATAAATCTCTATATATAAAGCTGAAATACCACTGACTGATTCACTCATCACAGTATCTCGAAAACTATACCTCCTAGGAATGTGAAATTTGGTACACATATTGCACATAGGCCATAGAAGCGCACTAAGAAAGGATTTTAAAATTCTTCGCGTTTAAGGGTTGAAACAACCCCTAAAACCATAAATATTGTTCATTTTATATCACAAAAACCGTATTTCCTAGAAACTTCGAATTTGGTACACATATTGCTCATATGCCCTAGAGGCGCACTAAGAAAGGATTTTAAAATATTTCGCGTTTTAGGGTTGAAGAACCTCCCTGGAATACCCCTCATATTCTTTCTCTGAAAGATGGTGCTCCTATAGAGCTACACCGCAATTTAAACCCTCCTAAACTCTGAAACGGTACCAGGCTGCAGGTGAAAACTCTGCATAATAAGCATGTTATTAAAGCGACAATATTTACAGTCGTAGGTCAATTAGAAACTGCCTTTATTCCCCGTATTCCTCTTATTCCGTCGGACTATCATTTTGAATTCAAACGTCTGCAGTTCCCTGTAAAGTTATGTTATGCCATGACTATCAACAAATCACAAGAGCAGAGTTTGAAAATGGCTGGCGTAGATTGTTAATGATTTTTCAATGACGGAATATTTGTGATCGGCCTCAATTAAATGTTCTGTAAATTTACAGAATTGCATCATTGTCAAAAGGGGAAATTAATGAACGCACTAGAAGAGTTTGAAATATATAAACAGACTAAAAATGATATTAGTTCATTGTTGAACGAGAAACTAAAATTTGACTCTAATATAATCTATGACACAATAATATCTAGTTTAGATAAGAATCCCTCCCACCTACCTCCGATACAGGTTAGACAAAATGTACAGTATGCATCTTGACAGTAGGCCTACTACACGGGACAGAAAAGATGCACAATAAAAGTTATGTGTTGAGTGTTGAGTAGAGATACTGGCATGTGGGCACAGCTTCTGATTGGTCCAAAACAAAGTAGAGGGGGTAAAAGTATGTGGAGCCAAGCCCCTGATTGGTTGAGGAGATTCCCCACTTGCCCCATCTCCCCACTTAACCCCCACCCATTTTGTCCCACCTTGTCCCTTTCATCTAATCCCCTTCTCCCACCCATCCCATCTATTCCCCACTTGCCCCTATCCGACCTTTACTCACCTAATCCCCACATGGCCCCCCTCTCCAAAACCCCACTAAGCCCCCCCTCTCCCTAGTTCAATTAAATTGCTTAACCAAACCCCACGAAGCTCCCCTCTCCCTAGTTCAATTAAATAGTGTAACCAAGCCCCCTCTCCCAACTTAACCAAACCCCTAATAGGTTAACCAAGCCCCTCGCTGGTTATTACCATCACGCACAAGGCAGTAATCCTCATTCTATTCTGAGAGATGAAGAAGTGTACACCCACCCTGTATTGTTGTAAGTTGCAATGTTTTGAGCAACCTAAATGTCAAGTTGATGGGAAGGCATGTAACATCTGCAGATGTTATAGTTTTTGTCGCTGTAGATGTGTAACGGAACAGAAGAAATCAATGAAACTGGTCCTATACAAAACGAACTTTGAGGGATTTACCTGCTGTGACAAGATATGTACGCGGTTTACCGAGAATCAGCTGTTCAATTGCTCATACTGTTCACGAACAGGATTTATAGCAAAATTATGTACTTGTGTTTTGATTAATTGTAAATTCAGGAATTACTGGTGGGAATAAATAAAATGTATTAATATGTACAAATAAATGAAATTTAATCTATATATTGTACTTGTTATTTTGAAATCACCTAACCCTAAAATTATATCTACTGTTTTAATGATACCTTAAAACAGGGTCTAAGAACCTGGATCGATGCACACTCATTACACCAGCAAAATAAATGAGTCCCAAAGTCGTGCACCACCCTGTATCTACAGTTTTAATGATACCTTAAAACCATGGTCTAAGAACTTGGATCGATGCACACTTTTTTTGGGAAAGTGCATAACATGCTTGCGATGTGAAAACTGACCCACTATCAAAATGTCATTACGTATATAAGACCCACCAAACAAAGTTAACATCAGTGTCGCGTTTTAAACAGTGCGAAGTGAAACACAAACGCTGCTGGTAAGTTAAAATATTTTATAATTTTCAAAATATATTTTGATACAATATCAACTTCTACCCTCTGAATAGGAAGTTTCATTTTCCAAAAATATGTTACATTTCATATTTTTTATGAAACAACTCTATAAAACTTTGTGTTAGGCTATTTTTTTTGTAATTATTCTTAATCTAAGGGATAATTATTGTACAGTCTTTTAATTACATTTTATGTTAGGATTTGTTCATTGGTTAGTGCTGTATACTGTATTTCAAATTACATTTCTAGTTTTTTGCGTTAGGAATTGTCCATTTTGTTGTTAGTGTTGTATTGTCCAAACTACGTTATTAGTTGTGTCCGATGTCGTATTCCAAACTATGTGTTGGTTGATTAGTCCTAATTATAGAGTTGAAATGTAGTCAAATCCATAGATTAAAGCTCTATTCAATGGTAAAAATTGATATTGTATCAGAATAATTTGTTAATACCCCCAAAAGCTAAGAAGGTAAAAATGTTAAACGTTCAAATCAAATTATTTCGTATATTTTATGACAGCAGTTATAAGAACCAGCAAGGCTCAAGTCTACACTTTAATAAAAACCTAACCTAAAAGTTAGAAATACAAATAATTGCTTCAAAGTTTGAAATCAACTTTTAATTAGAAAATTAATAGGTGTTTTATCAGCTATTTTATTCAATTGGTTGCTGCGGTAATAAATGTATTTAGATTGAAAAACAATATGTGTTGGTTATAGGCTTAACCTAAGTTTCCCCGAACAAATGTACAAATATTGAAATAAAAATGTTTTTTTATCAAAATGAATATTGAATAAATGTTACTCAGGGATAGTGTAGCTTTTTATTAGTAAAACTGTTTTTCAATCGGTTCAGTAGTTTCCAGAGATTACCCCTACATACAAACAAAATCAAAACTCTCTGTGTAAAAGGGGAAACCCCAAGGCACAGGCCACACTTTAATAAAAACCTAACCTAAAATGTAGAAATACAGAGTTTAAAATAGCTGTTAATGGGTATTGAATGTAATGACCCTTACATTTTTGTTAAAAAATATTAAGTATATTTTGTAGTTTTAAAAAAGTAGTTAAAATGGGTGTCTTTGAATGATTAAGTTTCATTTTTCAATTAACGGTTTTTTAGTTTTACGTAATGTTGTTTATTTATTTAAATTACAGACTTCAACTTTATGAGTGAATTACCACAAAGAAACGACTATTTATTAACTTTTGTTTACTTTTGTTAAAGTAGTATTTATTATTTTTGTACGTTATTATTTTGCAGGTTTGTGTAAATTTTGTTTATGTGATGATTTTGTTTTTAAACACTTAACGTAATTGTTACTGATTCTGTAAAAAATGTATACTAATTCAATCCTACTACAGGTTTGAAAATATTACAATATAACATCAACTCTGTACAGGAATAATTTAATATTTTCTGAGCGTTGTTGAAAATATAAATTATTAAAAATTGCATTAAAAATATTGTTTGTATAAATTTACTCGATTTGATCAAATTTATTTATACCGTTAGTTTTGTATAATAAAACCCCCCACTTTCCAAAGAAAAATACTGTTTTGATTGATTGATAAGCGTTTTGCTAAATTCCATTTTAATAGAATATTTGTTAATTATTTGCAACATAACTGTGAAAAAAAAATTCAGCATTATGGTGTAGTTGAATGACAGTATCAAAATGGGGGAGTAGAGTAACTAGGATCAGATCCACTTAGGTGTGTAAAGTTTCCAAATTTAACATGTAGTACTAGAGTCTTAAACCTCTAAGCCACACTCCAATATTATAGAAAACCTTAAATAATAGTATAGTGGCGTATTCATTAACTACATTTCCAAACCATTATGAAAAATGTTAAAGCTATTTTCATTGGCCATTTTTATAATTAAGTAAAGCATAGGCCTATTTAATATATTATAAGCAACAATAATGTACTCATTTTACGCTTTATCTTACAATATAGTTTCAACAAAAGGTCTAGTAAAATCCCAAAACTAAAATATTTTGCCTGAGTTAGCTGGGAAACACAGATTTTAGTACATTTTACCCTTATCTGGGGTGACTTTAGGCTAAGTGTGATCAAGATAGGTTTTATCCAAGCTATTTTCAATTACCATTTATTTTATGTGACATATAACACTCTCTCATAAGTAAAATATCATATCAATATGAGGTGTAACCAACTAAAAGTCAGTGTCTGTCTGTCTCATTAGGAAAACACGGATTTTAACTACACTGGAATAGAAAAGGTCAAACCGATTTTTACTGATAACTAGTAAACCCCCGTGAAATCACAGGCTCATTAATTAGATACACACTAGAAACACACAATTTAAAAAACAAAATATTTACAAACAACATTAAGGCCTACCTAAACATAACCCTAAACTGTAATCTACACTGGGTTTGCTTAAGTATTACAGATTTTAGGTTAAATCAGCTGTTAAATGAATGGTATCTCTTCTTTAAATTTGTATAAAAATATATTGATGATAAAGGTTTTAGTTATATAGTTTATAACCTCAAAGCAAATATTATAAAAATCATTTTGAAGTTCCTAATTGGTACCGTTGAAAAACATTAACAGTTTTAAAATATTGATTTAAACCAACAGATAATCGAGTAACGAAAAAGAGTTATCATTTAACACAAATAAGTTGATTCTAAGGCCTAACCTAAAAATATGGTTAATTTATTCTGCAGTTGTCAAAAGTATGTTTAGTCAAACGCTCAGGAATAAACTAAAATGAAGTAATTAATTTAATTCCACTAGAATTTAATTTGTGATATTAGGTATCTTACGAAATTGTTCAACTTAATAATTATTAACATCAAATCAATTAATTATCGTTGATAAAAATATTAAAAACTTCTGTTAACATTTACTCTTGTATAAATCTGTGGGACCACAGGGTTTTATTTAATTTCATTTATTTAGATTCATTTGAACAAATAATAAGTATTTTGTGTTAGAATCGTGTAACATTGTCAACAATAATTATTAACCGAAAACGTTAATTTAGGTTCATTTTAAAAGTGTGACTATTAAATATTGCAAAATCTTTGCGAACATTTTAAAAGTTTAAACAAGTACAATTTTTAAACACATTGTAATTTAATTAAGTAGTCTTATTTCAATAACTAATTTATCGGTTAAAGTGTTAAAATGTATAAATAATATTTAAAATTTGACTTACACGATTTCAAGCACACACGAAATAGACACACCTTAACTAACAACTTTCATATTTAAAACTGAACGAGGCCATGGAATGTCTAACCGGACTCGCTGGCAACATTCCAGTTTTGGAACGTTGCCAGTCTACCGAGCGTCTTGGCTGGTAGACTGGCAACATTCCAAAACTGGAACGTGCCAGTCTACCGAGTGTCTTGGCTGGTTTCTTAATTGAATTGTCTTTAATACTTTCCATTTTAAAACTACGTCTTGGTTTAATTTGTTAAGTACGGAAATTATTTATCGTTTTAGGCTTACGGTATAGACTAGGTTTATTAGCGAATTTCCATAGGAAAAATGAGCTATTGCAGTGACTATTATGGTGAGACCTAAGGTTGGGAGTAGTAAATGAGCACTGATCACGGTCCCCAGAACACGTTTTGGGTATCATTAAAATGTTACATATATGTGTTCGCACTCTAGCGGCCTCATTTTAAGTCCGATTTGGTTCAAATTTGGTACACACGTTGGTTGTCTAAGTCACTTGGACGAGTTCGTTAGCTAAAAAATTCAACAAACGCAAGTACGTTTTTGACCGGAAGTAACTATTCTGAGATTCTTACTACGAAAATGAAAGTTTTTCCTAAAAATATAAATGTAGGATATTTTTTGCACATTTTGTTTTTTTACGCGACCTTATAGTTCGCTTGGTTCCCCAAAACGACCAAAACTTAAAATATCATACAAGTACACGGTTCGGAGCCAAGTGGTGCAACTTGCGAAACCACTAGGCGCAAACAAATTCTACTAACATATTGCGTACACACAGACAGCTGTTCAGTGCCTTCGTGAGTAGACTTATTTCCCAAATTGTTGGAGCCCCAAAACATATTAGTTCAAGTAAATAAGTTATTTTTTATAGCCGCTGTACCAGGCTTCGGTCAGGTAAATAAGGAAAATTTTTACAGCTGTCGTACCTGGCTTCGGTCATGTAAAAAGAAACAGATGGTTATATTTGACATACCAATTTTTTTATCTCATCTCCACAATTATTTAAGGCTCCGTCGCATCTTTGCAATTATTTAAGATACCATTACAACATTAATACATTGATTAAAAATACTTCTTAATAACTCAAAAATAAAGTTAACTATATGAAGCTAAAATGTTTTCACTTCTGACGACAGTCCACGACTGCCTGTATTATTTTGCTAATGTTGACGTACACTAATTGTGTACAGTATATATGACTTTTAGAATTAAACATTATTGAACAGCTGTTTATTTACTTTTGTAAATAGCCTATTTTGTGACTACTTTAAACTGATATTTTTGTAAGTTTAGTTTTAACCTTTTGCGCTCCACTGTCGGACTCATTCCGACACACGTTTTAATATGATTTCTATGTTCTAAACAAGTGTAGAATCTGTGGTTTTCGGTCTAATGAGACTTCAATGTTGTTAAAACAGTTTAGAAACCAGTGACAGATTATATTGGCTGTGGAATATATTTTATATCTCTCTGAAGTTGAGCAGCTGTTGCCAGTCATGATCAAGAAATACAAATAGCATCGTCTTTTATCCTGCGCCTTGTAACTTTTGTTTACGCTTTTTCAAGTGGAATTTATTTTTACTGTACGTTATTATTTTGCAGTTTTGTGTAAATTTTGTTAATGTAAATAATGTAAAGATCCTGTTTTTGTTTTATTTTGTGTTGAGAAATGGCAACTGTTTAAACTATACGTTAACGTGGTTATGTACCATTATTTCGCAAAAATGTTATTGTTAAAATAAATTTTTGAATAAATATAAATACAATTGACATACTTAAACAGACATATTTACTGTAAAAACTATTTTTAAAGCTCTAATCATTTTTATTACTACTTTTAAATTCATAAAAAAAACATATTTTTTATTTGTTTTACCTAATATATTCAAAATAGGCCTACTCAATAAAAAAATGTAGTTAAACCTCAAGAATATTTTAAAAATTATTTATTATGGTCACATTTAGTGTAATAAAGTATTTTAAAGGCTTTAAACTCTATTATTATAATTCTGCAAACAGTAATATTTTAATTGGAGCTGGTGGAGCAGCCAAGTGCCAAATAAATAGAGTGCAAAAGGTTAATTTGTGCGATTTGTGATCGCACAATGTGATTTGCTTGGAATTAAACACAATACACATATCTATGACAAATTACTATAGTTCTTATTTTATATTGCATTTTTAAGAATAAAATTATAGAAAACTGGTATGAAAAACATTAATTTTTATTTAGGCAGGTCTTGTTAAATATCAAACAGTTCGAAACCTACTGTGTACTATTGTACACATAAATATTTCTAAAAATTCAAAAATTATTAAAATTATATTTAGTCATAATTAAGCAGAAAAATATCATCCTCGAAAAAAAAAATCAGGTCTGAAAGGAGGTAAAACAAAATTAAAACTGTTTTACAGTTAGGAAGATCATTTTTACACAAAAAATAACACAGAAATAAAAATACACAAAACAATCGTAATATTTTTTTTTATTTTTTATTTATTTTCAAATATCCCTCCCCAGTATCCTCTCCAGCTCCCACTGGAGAGGTTCTTCGTCCGAAGACACCTCATCGGGATATTCAAAAAAATACGCCTCCCAGTCGATTTCGCTGTTATCCTCTCCGATGATATATTCCCTTTCCTATAAAAACAAAAAAACAAAAAACAGATAATGTCACGTTTAATGTGAACTTATCATCATTGTGTGCACATTTTCTTTTTATTTGCCCTTCGTCGCATCCTCTCAATGGCCTTTCGCATCCAACAGATACCATTTCTCGCCTCTCTCTGTTCGAAATCGTTGACTATATAGAATACAATGTTCATTCCATCTCTAAAATGAACCGTACGTTTCGGTTGTTCCTATAAAACAAAACAAACAGATATAGCTACATTTCAATTTTATACTGGTAAGAAAGTTATCTTTTATTTCTACTTACAAAAAATAGCTTTGGGAGCTCCTCTCCGACAAATATTTCAATAATATCCATTATCTGTAACAATCATATTTTTATTTACTACTTTTATTGCAAATTTCCACACACACACACACACACACACACACACACATACAAGCCCAGCTATGATTATGGCTGCGCAATTAGAATTCCAAACTATGGCACCTATCCTAATTTTGCCATAGAACAATACCAATTATGCTTATTATTAACGTACGTACTCAAATTTAGAAGAGTATCATCGATTTATCACTTTTACACAAAGATAAAAAAATGTGTACTTGGAGGCCACAAACATTGTCGAATTTGCGTAGCCATTATTGCCTCCGCACACGCTGAGTGTCATGCGACGTTGCCAAGTCTATTTAGCCAAGGTCATTATAGCTACCCGCCGATGTTAAGCGGGGTTTTCGTTAAGAACTGGTGGAAGCTTTTCGTTCTCTTCCAGTTTGTCACTTACTTAATGCATCGCAGCATATTGTAGTGCGTATGTTTCCCGCTTTTACAAATTATCAAGTCATTTATACAAAACTATTAATAGGCTAAGGTTAATATTGAAATTGAATAAATTAACATTTTCTTCCATTCGGTTGTTAAGGTAATTTTAACATTAAATTGTAGGCTACATGTGATACAATAATAATTATATAAAATAGAATTTTAATTTAACTTTCGTTTAACAAATAAACTCGACATCATTTTATTATTATTATTCATAACAATTTATGAGTAAAGTTCTAAACCCCCAAACCTAGAGGTGATTATTTACAGCTAGTTTACCTGTGAATAATGTAAAATTTTAATTGTTTATTAATATTCATTTCTGTGAATAAAACTGTTTTACAACACATCTATCTGTCAATTCTTTTGAAAATAAAATCGATATTTAATTTTTAAATTACTATTATTAATACTTATAAATAAAACTGAAGTGTCTGTCAGTGATTTCAAAATATAAACTTTTTCCTAAGCTCATATGGTTATTGACACTTTACCAAAACTTAAACATGCGTTTTTAAATGTTTTGTCTGTCCGTTTGTTTGACCGGGCTAATCTCCGGAATGGCTGAAAAAATGTTGACGAAACTTTCATTTGCTTGTAGAGGACTTCTCAGAGAATAATCTTGGCTACTTTTTAACCCGAAATATGTAGGGTTCCTATTTAAAAATTGAAAAAAAATTATGGGGTTTCGGGGATGGACATGAAACGCGACCATTATAAATAAAACAACTGATTTGGATCAAAATCTTAACACTTTGACAAGATCTTCTGTGTTTTATTTTACTGTTAACCAGCGACAGTTTATTTCTGAACTGTGTAAAAAAAATGTGAAATGTACCGTACACATAGACGTTAAATACACCTCAAACCTGTTTCGTAATTTTTATGTTTGTTCGGGAATTATGAGTAACAAACTGGCATAAATGGGATTTGTTTATTAGAGCGTAGCTAACAAATTACGTAATCTAAAAAATCAATTTGGGCAAAACTCACTGTGCGTTTTTGAGCCATGGAACTCGGATCTAAAATACTGTACTTTTTTCAATTGCGTGTGATGTTTATATATAGGCCTTTAGGCCACAATTTTATTAGGCACTGAAATATTATTATAAATGACCTGTAAATAATGGATACTGTATTGTGTTAGAAAAACATGCATAACCCATGAATTCATTCAAATTTAAATATTACAACAGATTGAAAATCCTTTAAAAAAATGTTTTAATAATATTATTAATTTTTATTTATATGTTTGAATAACCAACGTTTTTTTATCATTGACAATCATGGACTGAAATATTATTTTAAAACTAAGCTTAAAAACGGACATTATGTTAGAAAAATATTTATATCTTATTAGTTATTGATCGGATTGTAAAATATTAAAACAGATTTGGATTCCTGATAAAATTTCCTATATATAGTACAACATTATTAAAACTAGGTAAATATTATAATGATAGGCCACAAATTTATTATCTATTGAAAGATTGTTATGTATATGGGGGGATAGGGGGCATTGTAAATTTATAATTACAATATTTATAGGAAATCAAAGTTGAAATTTTTTTTCCGATTTACCGCTAAACGGTTATACTCTTATAACTTTAATATTTAATATCCGATCTTTATTAAAATTTAATATGTTCTTTTAATATACATACTAAAGGTGTATATACAATTTCAAACATATCGGTACATAAATATATGTTTCCTTAAGAAAAATGTACCGAAGAGTTACAAATTTGTTATATCGTTTTATAAAATCACTTATATCTAAAGATTGAGTTGATTGTGGAAATTTTACATTCGTAATATTACAAGTTATTTTTTTATTTATTTTCAAAGTCCGACCGTCCTCGCGACGCTCTGATCAAATTGACCCGAAAATTGCACATTCCAAAATACATAAAATGGAATAAAATTTACAAATAATATTGTATTATTATTAAATTATTACAAGCAATAGAACAACTAATTATACACAGAATATTTTTTAGAAATATAAAATATCTCTATTGGTTTAAAAGTAATTGATGTTTGAAAATTTAAACATCGACCCTAAAAACAGTTCAAATTTGACTTTTTCGCTTCTATGCGTTACAAGATTTTGGTAAATCGATTATATCTCAAGATGTATTAATCCGATTTTAAATTTCAAAGTAGATTCGGATTCGCAATTAAATTACGAATAATACGTGATATTTGTATATACGTAAATGTATAATTACAATATTTATAGCGAATCAAATTTGATTTAAATCTTTTCCCGATTTTCCGCTAAACGGTTATACGCTTATAACTTGAATATTTACTATCCGATCTTTATGAAAATTTAATATGTTCATTTTATATACATACTAAAGGTGTATATAAAATTTCAAGTAGATCGGTACATAAATTTAATTTTCCGTAAGAAAAATGTAGGAATTTTTTTGGATTCCTGATAAAATTTCCTATATATAGTACAACATTATTAAAACTAGGTAAATATTATATTGTTAGGCCACAATTGTATTACCTATTAAAAGATTGTTATAAAATTAATTGTAAATAATAATTCAAATGAACCGTAATTAATGAACATTGTGTTAGAAAATCATCCACAACTGACTGGATTACTAGGCAAACCCCACCTTTATAAGGAAAGAATCCAAACAAACAAATCCGGCACGGGCTACATGTCAGTTAAAATGCAGTTAAATTGTGTTTTTCGCAGGAATGTTTTGGGGTCTTTTTTTTCATTTTATATGTTTTTGGAGTGCTGAATCCGAGATTTGCCTACAAAATTTCATGACGCAACATTGAAAAAAAAGCAAAAACATAAAAATATATGTTTTGTTATACCTCAAAATCTATCAATTTTTAGTAAATAACAACATCCCTATATAAAAAATAAAGTACATCTAATTTCCTACAAATTTCAATCTATAGCTTTTTTCTCCGGCTAATTTTTAGCGCTAAGGCTCGAGCGCTAATTGAAAATTGTCGTATATTCATTTGATAGGTTCAACATAAGAGCTGTTGTAATAATTAGGATATCAGCGTCCTCCACAGCTTGCAATAAATCAATTTTTACCTTATCTAGAGTTATTAAAATGTTGTCTTTGGGTTGTGTCCACCTGATGACCAAATGCATTTGTCTTGTAACATACATACCATTACATACATCATGACGGATGAAAGGTTATTTATTTGATAAGGAAATGTGATAGTATTAATTTACTTTAATATTTTGAAAACAAATTCCATTGGAATAACAATATTTCACAAGTTGGCCAATGGGACAAATCTCTACATGTTGTCTGCCGCTTGTAGGGTTAACTAAATGAACAAAAATTTTCTTCTGAATACATAACAATTACATCCTACCTTTACTTAACCATCCGAGACCTACAAGAACGACGTAAGTAAAATTGTTAATAATTGACGTTCTATTACAATGTACGTTAATTACCTGATAAGTTATCGGCGGCTCCAACTAAACCTCATTCCACAGTTTTTAGAGTTACTGTGGAGTTCGTTCCACAAACTAGGCCTACTCTGGACCTCACTAATTAAAATTTCTGTAAGTACATATATAAGCTTATGTTCTATTCTTGGTTTTTCCACTTGTACTGGAATACGCACAAAATCATCCGCCTTCTCAGACATGTTTCACAAAACTGATGGAGAGCGATTTGAGCGACAGTGGAAAGTTTTCTGGAAAGCCCCGGCGACATCTGCGTCAAATCTTGTAGTCGCTTATCGCTCGCATCGTAGCCACCTACGCACTATTCACATATAACCTAATGCTTATAGAAAATTTCATTTTCCGCTCGAGTCGCTCGAATCGTGTCCAGAGACCTAAGTGTGAAAAAGATTCACTTTCATATAGGCGTCGGCTACATATCGGTTATCCAATAACCGGATAGGTGTGAAATAAGCCTAACGCTGGACCCACAGTTCACTTTATGCCGGCAAAATTTCAAGCCACAGTAAACGCGGTGAACCGTGGGCAGGAATAATCACCCACAGTTATGTTCGAGTTCAGTAATAATTTTAATAAATTACGCATTTCTGTAATGAAGAACAACTTTAATAATACATAGCTCAGGGTGTTTCACGGGAACCTTGACAAACTTCAGGAAATGGTTCCTTGTATCTAGGGAAGAAAAAATGTTATATAAACATATATCCCAAACCCATTTTTTTTCGTACATATAGCTGAAAATTGTTTTTTCCAGATTTCCATGTAGTTCTAGTGTTTTTTTACCTCTAGACAAAAATTGAGTAGAGATATTGTGTTAAAACTTGTACTGGTAGTTGGAGCAGAAAATTCTGCAGACATACCATTGGTGTTTAGTCAGAAAATAACAATAATTATTCGGTGGTTGCCTTCCAAATTGTAAAATTAATTAAAAAAATTAAAGCTTAAAAAATGTTTTTTTTTATTTCACAAGCTTTTATGTGAAAAGTACTTGACTTACTTGGGCTGCAACCTTACCAAAAGTTGTCAAATTTTATGTAAAATAAGATTATATCACAACTTCCTTAGTTTTATAAGCAGTTTCAGTCAGATTTTTATGATTTTGTAAAGTATTGTAACACAAAATACAAATAAAATTTTAGAGATTGTAGGCCTACTCTAAAATTTTTCCTTTTTAAATAAGCTTGTTTTTAAACATCCAATATCATTCAGTGTGGGTTTTTATAATATAAAATATGAAGAAAATTCATTTAAACAAAATCTGCATAACTTTGCCTATTAACTGTCTACCAATTTTTCACCATAACATTCGAAATGAAAAGGTAAAACAACATGTTTAATTAAGCATCTCCAAATTTACTTACAGTAATTTAAATTGTACATATTATGAATGAATGTTTTTTTCTAAACTTCTTTTAACTTTTTTTTAACAAAAAAGTAACTTAAATTAAACATAAGTACCTGGGCGACCGAGCATTACTCGGTATTTTTTTTAATTGTGTTTTTTTTTATAGGAAAATGTATGTAAATACAAATCAGGTAAGTACTGTTTTGTAGGCCCACTCATAACTCGCGAAATATTAGCACGGGTCAGCTGATTTCAAGCTTAAAACAATTCTAACCTTTAAGACAAATTATTTATGTTTAATACTTACAA
>JAGFPH010001381.1:220620-247917 GCA_018207615.1 Philaenus spumarius
GAAGTTTTATTTTTAAATGTGTCTAGATTAACATGTGGGAATGATTCAGACCCATAGTAGACGTGTTGAAAGTTGGTAAACATTTCGTACATGGTCGAAATATCTCCATGTATATTATCGTATGGGTAATATTGGGAATTCAAATACAGTTTTACATTGTTGACAGCGCATCTGTCAAACAAAGAAGCGTCTTTCTTGAGTTTATTTTTTCTATCTTCCTGTAAGGCTAATATAACATATCGCGGCTTTTCCAACTGATTAGCCGTTTTAATAGTCCAAGAAATTTGTGTTGTTTGGGGTAGTGTAGAAAATTCGTGATACTCCCAGCTTCTAAAGGGAACATGCACTGGGGTGTCTCGTTCAATCATTTTTAAAATTTTTATTCTTAGAGTGTCCGAAACAGTCAAATGGGGTACTTTCCAACAAATACTGGAAATTTTTAGGTCAACCGTTGCATTGTTATCGTCACTGTACACTGCGTTTAGATCAGAAGCCGACCTTAAAAGTATAAGCTCTTGTTTTACATTCACGTTAATTTTCATATAGTCTTCAAAAAAACCCATAAGCATTTTTAAAGGTATAGAGACAGTAAACGTCCCCGATTCATACGTTACACCAGCTCCCACCCAACCGGCGTTTTGCACTTTATTCACATCATTTAGTTTAATTGACATCAGATTTTTTATAGTACTGGAAATTCCCACGTTTCTGGTTCTATCAATCTCGGTTCCGGCAATTTCATATCTAATGTCGTCAAATAAAAATGCTATTGCATTGTTGACCAGTTTTATAGTAGCAGCTGTACCGTCTGCCTTTTTACCGCTTAAAGTACCTTTAATGTGTAATATACTATCACAAGGGGCTGTAATTATATCCTGTTGATTTAATCCAATACGAATTTCGTCATTATTACCATAAGTAGCTGACGTATAGGGTTTATGCGTATGGAATTCATATCCTGTAATGGAATCGTTGTATACAGCTTTACTGTCAATGGCTAAAAGATCCATTATTTATTTTGAAACCTAACGATCTAAGAAAACGGATATTTCTAGGTGTTAACCCTTTCGAGTTTGAACACGAACTGATGCTTGTTTTATTCCTATCATTAATAAATACGAGACCCATCTCGCCTTCGTAGGTGCAATCTAACAGAAACCGTCTCACCTCGAAAATCAATCAAATCTCCGTTCTGGTCCTTTAGACTTACAGTTATGTTATGAATGATTTTTACGTTAACAGGTAAATATATTACAGTTGGAGGGAGTTCTACAAATTTATACCCTGGTGGAACTTGGGGGTAAAATTCATGCATTATATGAGAATGAACGCCATTTTGAAATGACCCACTTACAATACTACATTCTATTCTAATCACGTTTACTTTTATAATATTCACTGGTAATTGAGACGTGTGTTTAATATCGGGGTCCAAGTCTGTTTTGTCAAAACCTAGTAATGAGTTGATTGAATGCTCTCTACTAAAGTAGATTTTTTTTTAACAGAATATTTCAGCTTTTAGTGTATTGTTGTTTGGTTTCAGTGAAAATTTAATATCCTGCGGTTTGAGTTTTGCCACAATAAACTTTTCCATGTCTTCGATTTCGTATGATCCAGTAGGAAGCTTAATTATTTCATCACCAATTTGTATTATATTATTTATGTTCTCCGTAACGTTTGGGATAGAGTTGTAGGTGGCTAGATCTATAAGACCAATTTCCCAATCTCCAATCGATACATCGATAGAGGGAAAAAAGTCACACAAAAGTGTAGAACTGTTACCACTTAAAACTATGCTCATGATGATAGAAACTTTAAGCACAAATTCCCACAAACGACTGAATTTAATGGTTGGTGTCTTTTGTAATTATAGTGAACTCTGACAAATGGTCCAAAATAACGTGACAATTCTAAAGGAGGTCTTAGATTACCAAAACTGTCAAAGTAATCGACACTATCACCTCGTTTCTTATAACAGACCCAGTGTGTGCCGTTACCCCTAAAACTATCCAAGTTTACAATACCCGACTCATTTTTCAAAGGAGTGTTTGGTAATGTATCTCTCATAAAAACACCTCTGAAATATGGGATTTTTAATTTATCGGCATAATATTCTAAATCAATATTAGTCAACGGTTTGATGGGAATTATAAATGCTTTTTTTTTTTTACTTTTTTTCCCCTTTCCTTTGTAAGGTTTCAAGTAAAGACCTCTACCCTTTAGCTGTTTTAGCATCTGGTCGATAGTCTTCTTCTTTCCTGTCCTGCGTTTCTTTTTCTTACCACTTCCGATTTTAGATTTTAATTTCATGGCGTTTGTTACGGCCCAAGCAGCTGCTTTTTCTCCTACGGACGCGTTACTCGCTTTAACCCGACCCCAAGCCCTTTCAGCCAAAGTTTTATCTGCAACTCTACGTCTGTCGGAATCGCTGTACTTACTATATGCTATATCGTGCTGTTTGCACGCTTCGTCCAAAGGATTTATACCTTTGTCTCCACGGGCAAGTCTTTTAGCTAATTTTGTACCAGGACCGCAATAATTGTAAGATGGTAAATGAAGTTCGATAGGTAATAAGTCGATAGCTTTGTTTAAATCTTTATCGTCTGCACTTAAAATTCCAGACACTATTCCACGTCCTTTCCTAACGACTCTCTGTTTACTACTAAACGTTGTTAATCGTTTCCTTGCCATTTTATTACTAATCCATACATTATTTGGTTTGCTGTTTAAGTACCCTTCCATAAATCGTTCCAATGTTTATAGTCATTTACACTTTTAAATTTTGAACCTTTACTATAATGTGTTCTAATTCTATGAGTGAGATTAATCAATTCCTGACGAAATCGTTGTTCTATTTTTTCACATTCACGTTTAGAATATGCTTCCGATACTTTTATGGATTGAACTAGTTGATGTTTATTAACAGCGTCTAATTCGTCGAACCCATCTTTTAACAAAGTAATTCGTCCATTGTTAGCACTAAATGTTTCTTTTTCTACTAAAGTCAATGCATTTTTTTTATGGAAATCTACATTAACTGCGTCCTTGATATCTACAGGGTTACCGACTTGTTTTAATTTCATATTTTTAAAGTCCCACCCGTTTTTGTTAATAGCCATTCTATTGTCCACATAGGACTTGGTTGCAGCGTCTCCCTCATCCACGGGCTCTTTTACATTACTCATACGTTTATGTTTAACATCGAAATACTCTTCACTGTACGCATGGAAAGGATCCACCGACCTTTTAAAAATCGTATTCTCCCCAACGTATAACTTATATTTAGACAATTGACCAGCGTTTATTACATCTGTCGAATCCAACCCCTCCTTGACATTAGTCAATTTTTTACCCCCAAAATCCCACCCATTACTATCTACAGGTATTTTACTTTCAACATAGTCCTTGTTGGCTGCATCCTTTTCAGCTTTAGGTTCACCTACATTACGTAAAAATTTATCCTGAATATCATAGTCGCCCTCACCAGTGAGTTTAAAACCTATACCTTTAGATACTTGTGTTGAGCGATTTGAACCTTCAAAATAACGTCCAAACTTGTCAATGCTCATTTTGTTAATGATCGTATATTTCTATTTCCTAATCCTTTTATAAGCCCTGCTTCCCTTAGTTCTTTGATAATTAGTGCAATTTCATTGGAATGTCCTGTGTGGCCTACATTTTGCGAGGCTAATAAAAGACGTAGTCTTTCGCAGAGTTCGTTGGGATCATCCCAATAGGAATATCCCCTACCAACCGGTGGAAACAAATATTGAATAACTCTCTTGTATTTTTCAGACCTTGGATTCCGATTAATCTGACCTCGCGGGTTATATCTTTGTTTGTGTGCACTGGTTTTAATGCAAATATCTTTGTACGCTTGTAAATCGGCATTTGTATATTCCCCTTCTTTTGGCATACGTTTAAAAATTAGTTCATACAACCCTTTCGTCCCCTTGTAATTTACATCGTCAATGACAATTTCCCCTTCATCGGTAAACTGAAGTTGTTTAGTACCTATCATTATAGCATCGTCTTCTAATCTCGGGCCATAAGTATGATCTATAGTATTTTTTGTATCCGTTATCATTTTAAGCATATACCTACGCGTAAAATGATGTTTAAAAGTCTCGTTTATCCATTTTTCAGATTGACTCCTACCTTCAGGAGTTGCTAACACATCCGTTATGCCTGAGGGTAAATCTGGGGTCTCTACAACAACATCTGTATCGATAAATTGAGGAGTTTTTGGTACTGGTGATGATAAAGGTTCAGGGGTTAAGGGTTTAGTAGGAGATGAATAATTAATTTCAGGCTTAATTTCCGTTTTGGGTATGGTTGATGACTGTATTTTAGAAAGTTCTTTGAGTATAGGACTGTATTGTTTAGAAAGCACAAGTTCTGTATCTAATTCACCAAATCTCATTTCCCGATATTTTTTCTTGATTGCATCTCTTAGACGCGTTATCTCGCGTGTAACACGAGAAGGCTTCATTATAAATCTTTTACAAACTTATTAAAACCAATTCTGTACCTACCCTTGTTTACTTCGCTATCTTTGTCTATAACTACGAAACCGTACCTATCTTTCCAGGCTAAAGCGCAAATATCTTTAAAATCACTAAACGATGTGTCTGGTGTCACGTGATCTTTGAAAATGTGCCCTAAATTCATTTCGTCTTGTTTAAATAATACCAAAAGAATTGAATTGTCTCGAATTAATTGTTTAGGAATTCTACTGTAACTTTGACCTAAATAGAACGAATCTACATTATTATGTCTACCTCTAGTGAAATAACCACGAATATTGTCATGTTTCTCGCAGGCAATGTCATCAAAGACCATTATAGAATTGGGTGCAGCTTCGGTAGGGTCAATTACACTTTCATTATCGTTATAAGGAAAATAACCGATACCTGAATTTAAAATTACCTTTTCCAAAAACTTGTATTTCGGTTGATGAAGGGATTTTGAAAATATGTAAACATTAGCAAACTTGAGTCCTTGTGGCTCAAATAATAAATTAAATACTACGTTTGTTTTACCACAATTGGAAGGACCAGAAATTATACAACGAATATTGTTTGGTAGTAAAGTACTGTGTCGGGTACTTTGTACCCCATCATTTGTGTACACATCAAAATTTGACATTGTCAATGCTTGCGACATACTCTCGATACGCATTGTGTTTAGAAACTGACGCAAATTTATTAGAGTTTCTCTTTTTAACGATTGGCTCACACAACGAGTTTATTCTTATGTATCCACTGATTGTGGGTTTTATCGAAACCTAACCACTTTACTAAAACTTTGTTTCCCTTTTTACGCAATACTTTTTCAACTAGATAAACATCGCCTATATTTGATTTACTCAACTCCTCTTCATAAAATCTACCTTTTAATACTTCACCTTTTCCGTCTTGCAAAACATACGTTGGAGGTACTGTAGATAACACAGCATACACTGTAAACATTTCGTTTGTCCAATTGGGTAGATAACCTTTAGCAAATGTCTTTTTATATTTGGAAATTCTAACTCTATCGTCTAAATTGAATTTAGGTTTGATTTTGATAGGTTTACCTGCAACTTTGTTTAAAAGTAATTTTTCGTGTTTTTTCAAAACTTTAGAAGGTTTCATACCTATAGTTCTGTGTACTGTATTATTGTATGACTTAACTATACTCGGTAAAAGATCTAGCCATTCGTAACTTCCCCGTGCTGTGAATTCTCTCCACATATTATTTTTCAAAGTACGATTTAATCTTTCTACTATGGACGCTTTTTTGTCTGGATAGGTAGCGTAATGATTTATTTTATGCTTTCGCATTAGCTTTTGTACGTGAATGTTAAAAAATTCTTTGCCTTGATCGGTTTGGAAATGTTTCATTCTATGATTTTCAAATATCGGTTCAAGTGCAGCAGCTACTTCCAAACCGGTTTTCGATATCAAGGGTACAGCAAAAGCAAGCTTGGCAAGACAATTTATCATGGTCATTATATACTTGTAACCTCGGTTTACTTTGGCATATGGCAACATGTCTACCAGGTCTGCTTGGAAAAGGTCATCTAGTCCTTTTAATGTAACGCGTCGTGTTTTGAAATTCCTCCGAACCGGTTTGTGGAGCTCGGCCGCTATAGCTCGTCTAACGTCCATTGTTTGAATGAGCGTTTCAAGTTGCGTGACCAAAAAATATACAATATTCAAATTTAACTTCTAAGTTGGGATAAATAGAAATAAGCCATAAGATTATTTAACGTATCGTGGTAACTTGTAACCATAGGGAAGGGTATCATAATCACCATCCCTCTTTCTTTTAGCACCCGTAATTCTAAATATTTTGTTTTCTCTAATGGTAGTGAGTTCGTAATCTTTTGTTCGTCTAATATGCATATTAATAACAGTTTTGGGATCGCATTCTCCGTGAATCATTTGTTTTAAAATTTCGAAATTAATTGACTCAGCTGTACGAAGATTTAAAGTCAATCCTTTTACCTTACATACGGTTACAGTCTCATTAGTTTTTGCTGCCAACACTTTGTATCCATAAGTCTTTGGACCGCCAGAAACGAATTCTGTTATGAATGAACCGATCCCGTAGTCTTTTAATTCGTCTGTCATTTGTCCTAGGTAGTCCCCTGTCTGTACCTTATGTTGACCGTCCTTGTGTGTGTATATAACACTGTCAGTGTCATAATACAGTATTTGAGTTCCCAGGTCGTCTAAGTGTTCGTACAATTTAAGCCTGGCCTGTGCCGTTGTAAATGCTGCAATTACGACATTAACGGTGGGGAGAACATCGCAGACATCTTCGACGTACTGCCAATTTACAGTCACCACATTAATGTTAATTTCTTGTATAGTATTCAAATCTACAGAGGGACTTACAAGCATTTTAAATAAATTAGTCGGTTGTCTAACTATTGATGTTTTTGTTTGGTTCTCCCTCTGACCAAACTTTCCCCAAAACGAATTTAACATAAGTTTAGCAAGAGATCTAAGTCCTTCGTTCTTTCTAATGTTTACCGTGTCTAGTCTAATGCCCTCGTTTGTAAAATAATCTTCGACATACTTTACCCTATCGTCTTCTGTTTCGCACCACCCTGGGTACCCTGTCGCCTCCTGCTTAATTTTTAAAAATTTGTTTATATAGTCTGTAAACAATCCGTTACCCTTTTCAAAAGTAGCTACTTCGTACTGCCATAGCTCAAACATTTCAATTAAAATATAGTCTTTTTCTAAAGCTTTTCTAATTTCATCCATTGTCCAAGTCCCTATTAAAGCTCGTTCATCTGTATTATGATTACATTCATCGGAATTTAATGTCTCACCACACTTACGACATAAAACAAACATTAGTTTATTGTTCATTTTAGCCGGAAGCACAGGGTGATATAGATTTCGAGGAGGTAATATTTTACATTTTAGGAGACCGTCGACAGTCATACCTACTTTTCTACATTCATTGTCCCCGATATGTATTTTTGGGTGACCTATCGGGTATTTACCGTACTTGCAAACCCATGGATAGAGTGAACAAACGTCCACGTAATGGATGGTTTCACCCTCCTTACATTTAGCATACGATTTCGTATTACCCGTTCGACCACCGAAAAATGCATCGCGAGGGTTAAGAGGTACAGTGTACGTCATAGGGTGGGAGTCGAGATAATCCATTTCAGCGTTTCTGTGTTTAAGTTTTCTAAAGTCGCATTCCCACATTTCTACGATTTCATGTTGAGCGAGTTTAGCCATTTTGGCTCTTGTTCTAGCTAGTCGTGCATTGTGTGTGTCGGACGGATCGTCTTGTAGAGGTTCATCGCGACCATTCGGGAAACATTTAGGACATCCATGCCAGTAACATCCTTGAAATTCGTAGATACGTTTACCGTCAAAGCCATCGACTAACATTTCATCAATTTTGACTTCCCTACCTCGGCCAGAGTGCTCTATTCGGACCCCTCTTTGGTCTTCTTCCCAGGTCAACCATTGCAAAGCCGATAATGATTGAGTGTCGACCAAACGGTACCCTTTTTTAGGAACTATCCCAATTGTATCTGGTTTTAAAAAGTTACGCCTAAATGCCAAGTTGCATGCGCTAGCAATAGTTACGGATTCTAAAAACGGATCTACATTACACTCTTGTAAAAATGAGGCTCTAAATTTAATACAAGCTTGCGCTAGAATATCTACATCAGACAGACAATATTCAAAAATTTCCTTTTGAAAATCGAATACGTATTCTATTCGCAGTTGTTCATCGTGCCATTTAATAAATTCTTTATTGTTTTGGTCAAACATAGAGTCAGGGCAGTAAAACTCTTTTGCTGGGATAGGACCTACATAATTTTGGTTATCTAATGTGTTAAACAGATGTGGAAAGTAACCCTTCTTTTTCTCCGGAGGTAAATCAAAAGCTTTAGGAAGTTTAGACAGTGCCATTGGCATGTAATTTAGGGAGTCGATAAATTTAACATTATCTACTTCCATCAGAGTGAGTTTGGTACCTTGGGTAATTAAGTCGGGGGTAAATTGCGTTTGTTCAAGGACGTATTTTAATATAAACTGAAAATCGAAACCCTTCCCATTATGTGCTATGACACATACTTTTTTGAACGTTTTTCGCAATTCCATGACGTATGCCATGAACCCATTGACAGGGTCATCTCGGAAGACGCGAGTACGATCGAAACATGTTTGACACGTTTCCCCGTTTATACATTTCCAGCAGTACTGTTGAGACACACACAAATTTACCCTGTGTACGTGAACATCGTCAACCACTTCGTCTTGACGTGTTTCTAGATCGAAAAAAATGAATAAAAAGTCTTTTAAGTTTGGTTGTCGTGTATCGACCTTCATAAAGCACTGGTGATTGGCTGGTGTGTACTTAATACATACTTTACAGTATGTCTCCCCGCATACGTGAACGGTTTTACGTTTTTTTGGCAAAATATGTTTTTCACAGTTTGGACATTTCTTTATGGATTCACAAATATTACCCAAATGAGCTATAAAACAACCTCGACTCATAAATCGTCTATTGCAGTCCCCACAGTAAATGTTTTCGTTTTCCAAATCGCAAGGTGGAGAACGTTTGCACGAGTAACAAATGGTAGAACACCTGTGCTCTCCAGTGTTATTAAACGGTGTGTGGCATGATTGACAAAAATAACTACAGGCAAAAGCGGATGTTAAACTTGTTATAACGTTAAAGTGCCCCTTGTCATATAGTAAATTGATTCTATGACGCGGATTTTGTACTTCGCCTTCGAAATATATATCACGACCTCTATTCCCATAACTATACACAGTGATTTTATAAAGGGATAAATAGTTTTGAAATTGTTGCAGTTCTCGAACGCCTGCCCCCTTGTCTGTAATTTGCACTCCCGCATCTATCATAAGTTGACGTGCTCTAATTGTTTGTCTCTGGCGTCTATCCATTCGTATAAGTTTATACTCCTTGTCTTTTTCAGCGTGAGCTATAGCTACTACTAGTGAACATGGTAAACAAAGAGAGTTTTTATTTTTAATAACGACTACTCCTCCTCTCTTTTTACATTCTTCCGAGAAATTATTATACAGTCCGGGTCTAACCCTTCCGCGACCAACTGGAACCCTGACCTTTGTACACGTTACTTTAAACGTATCGCTTGAGGTGAAACTCTTAGCGTTACTCTGTACGATTCGCCCGAAAATGTCCCACAAAATATCGGAGGTAATATCCTTAGCTGGTCGAAATGCTACAAACCCCTGTTTTGTACAATTTAAACCGTCCAATGTAAACCCAATTTGATCTTCTTCTGTCGTATTTTCTTTCATAGTTTCAACTATTTCGTTTAACCCTCTTTTAACCCAATCGATTTCTGTCACTCCTATTGGAGGTGCATTAAATTTGAAAATTACTGTGGAACCATACATACGAAACTTTTTAACGTACGATTCCTTACGATATATACGATAAAGAGCCATTACACCTAGTATATTATTTAAGACTATAGTACAAACTAAATATTATTTTACAATGGTATAATTAATTTTCGTTCACACACACACACACATACTGATACTAATGAGTTGAATAGTATATAAAGAAGTATACTCACAGCGTTCTTCGTGTAGAAAGACTCGACAAACCGTGTGTGTGGACTTATATAAACTTCGGACCCATATTATTTTGGTGGAGGGAATTGGATATTGATTGGTTGATGAAAGTTGTCGGCAACTGTGGTCGCTCTAGTGGGATGTGCAACCAACGGTTTTGATTGGTCGGAACCAGTTTGTGCTTTGGTGTAGTTCTTGATGGAAGGGGCGAGATTGGTGTGGGATGTGGAGAGTGATTGTGTATATATTTGCGTGTTGGTTCTGTTTATTCATCAGTCTCTCACTGTGTCTTCCATTGCAGTAAGTATGACATCATCATCATCATCGTCTCTTGTGAGCCGTTTTAATACTATTACTCCCAATAAGGCGATCTCATTATCGACTCTTGTAATTGGGGAGGAATACCCCTTGCATAACGCAAGGTTTATAACGACTCGGTATGGGAGAAGTCTTATGTTTGATATTGTAGTAGATGGGGAAGTAAAACAATCGTTTCTCCCAAAACGATATGCCGATGCATTTACTGAGAGGGATGTACTGGAATTGTCAAAGATGAGGATCGTAGTGACGGGGCTTGTCGGTACTACGGTTAGTCTGGAACTAAAGCACTAATGTGTATTGCGGGGACGGCAATTTTTTGGTATGGTCGTCACCGGGGTTGAGCGATGGTTGGAGCTCTCCCTACGGGGTAATTATATATATGTGTTTATATATAATTACCTCAACTCTTTAGTTTTGTTTTTTTAAAGTGTACAATACGTTTTATTTAAAATATTTAGGTACAATGTGCGAATTATTTAGGTCGAATCCTAAAACATTGTTTGACCTAAGTGCTATAGTTGTGTGTGGTTAAACTCTAACTTTGGACAATATAAATAAACTTGAATTACCTCTTTCTGTTAAACAAATATTAAAAAAAAACTTTGTGTGGTACCTGAGACAGGTAAAGTGTGAAACCGAATATTTTGACTATTTGGATATAGACTTTGACAATATAACTCATAATGATTTTTTCATGTTGATGAATCATTCGTTTGAAATACCATCATTCGCATTCGAATTGAATCCTGTAGAGATACACAAGTTGTTTTATTATAGTTACTCGTCTCTACCATTGTGTAGCAAATGTTTTATTGAAATAGATGCTCCTAGGGGTTTGCACAGTTGGAAAATTTATTGTATTGATAATGATGATATTTTGTATTTCATGAAAAGTGTTGATAACTGGTGCTGTAGATGTGCCATAGCTCCGTTATTTCGGATAACAGATGGCCTCCTCCCGTTTTGGCTGACAACATAATCGTGATTTTGACACAGTGGGACTACATCAATATATCAAATTTTAATGAACAGGTCAGTACAATGTAAAACTTATACATACATAATATATTTGCATATATGTATGTATGAGTTTTACTAGTAAATTAGGATCGATTTCTTATTTCAGACCTTACCGTTATTTTAGATATCAGAGGAATCAAAAAGATGTCGAACTTGGACAATCTGGAGGATTCACCCCGCTCTCCCTCGCCATCGATCTTGGACGATACATCACCTTCATCACCGAGTATTTTAAGACAGTTGCTTTCGGTTCCACCGACTTCTATTGAACTTCCAACAGACGCAACACCATCAAGGCATTTGATGTCGGTCCTACCTAATCAACGGCTGAGGAGGAGTGTAAGGCTAACCGTACGTGCTCAACCATACCAACTCAACCAACACGTTGAACCTCCTACATCTCTTCGCAGTTCCATGCCTCCTGTTCCATGGAGTAACTCGTATCTATCTCGTTTTCTGGAATCAATGCGAAGTGATGGTTATACTAGGAATATAGATAATTTACCACCATTGGAGGTAACGAAAACAGCTCTACAACGTTCATTGGTCAGTTTAAGAATGCTTGTTCGGGATCTGGAATGGACTACAACGATGGATTATTACACCACCAGTAAAGTTTTTCCCTTCAGCGTTTGGAGTATGATGAATCAGGATTTACTGGAGATTGCCGAAAATGGTATTAATGTCTTTCGCAGACACGGAACAGGCCAAGATACCTCATCTTCTCGCTCAGAACCAGACCAGGATACCTCGTCTTCTACTCGATCACACTCACCTTGCCCAGTTTGCCTCACTGAGACTCGAACTACGGCCTCTGTACCCTGTGGTCATTTGTTTTGTAGAAGTTGTATTACACAGGTACTACACTGCCCTCTCTGCAGACGTTGGATAGTGGATAGACTCCAAATTTATTTATAAACATTGTACACTTTTAAAAATATAATGTATACATAATCCGTTTTCGCATTATTACTTAATATACAAACCTAACCTGATGACATATGGAAACTTATGTAGTGGGGACAAGATCTAACCCAGATGGTGATGGGCTTGGTTAACCTATTAGGGGTTTGGTTAAGTTGGGAGAGGGGGCTTGGTTACACTATTTAATTGAACTAGGGAGAGGGGAGCTTCGTGGGGTTTGGTTAAGCAATTTAATTGAACTAGGGAGAGGGGGGGCTTAGTGGGGTTTTGGAGAGGTGGGCCATGTGGGGATTAGGTGAGTAAAGGTCGGATAGGGGCAAGTGGGGAATAGATGGGATGGGTGGGAGAAGGGGATTAGATGAAAGGGACAAGGTGGGACAAAGTGGGTGGGGGTTAAGTGGGGAGATGGGGCAAGTGGGGAATCTCCTCAACCAATCAGGGGCTTGGCTCCACATACTTTTACCCCCTCTACTTTGTTTTGGACCAATCAGAAGCTGTGCCCACATGCCAGTATCTCTACTGTGTTGTGTTTTATGTATGTGTATATCTTTTTATGTATTTTAAATATTGACAACGGGAATTACCCAGCAATCCTGAGGATGGTTGAATAACCGAAACGGCCGTAGAAATAAAAATTAGACTATTGTGACGGTAAGTCGTAATATTATTGTAATAAAATCAATAGTCGGAATGGCGAAAACAAATATGTATAATTATCAATGTTAAACTTAATTTTTACTAATTTAAGTAGTCCATAATCCTAATGATATTAAACCGTAGCGAAGCACGGGTACTTTCAGCTAGTATTATTATATTTCCTAAATATAATATGTATTTAACAAAATATACTTTAAACCAATAAAAATATATAATATATAGCCTAATAGTTATATGAAATATATACGTTTTTACACAATGTAAATTGAAAATAGGTTAAGAAAAATAAACGAGATAATTAGGATTTTTGTACGTAAGTTTGTTGAAAGTCCAAGAATGCTTCAAAATTAAGGAGGTTTATAAGCATACTTAAAATACCGGGTAATGCACTTGTATTTAGGTGATATATTTTGTGTATTCATTTACAGTTATATTAACATTCTGATAATGGTTACAGGTAAAAAGAGTATATTTGCTTGAAGTTCGAAGTTACTTTATAAAGTCAAACAATAGAGGGAACTATTTGTATTTGTCATTATTCATTGTTTAATACAACACATTAAATATGAACAAAAATGCAAAGCGGTATTTGTTTTGTCAATACATGGTATCCAACAGTCAAATTTATGTGCATTGCATAAAAACTGTCTCGAGATATGTATTTAATAAAATATTTTCCAAGTGTTAAACAATTTTAATAAACGTTTAAATTCTTATTGCAACGAAGCTGCGGCAGATTGACTTCCATTACTCAATTTATATTTTCACTAGATTAAATAACAAACAACAACTGTAATAGATTATCCTCAGAACATTAAATTTTGTCTATAGAAATAACTTCCGTCTCATCTCATAACATATACAATAAAGCGAATTTAGTTTGATAATATTGTCATGAAGTTGTATTAATATTAATTATTACTAAGCTAGTGTAGTAATTTTAAAACAAAATTACCCCATTACATAAAAAAACTCTTATAAGCTGCGGATTGGGTACTTGAGTTGTATTTAGCTACTGTAATAAAATACTAAAAGTTCTCGCAAAAAAAACCTGTGCTACGGCTGCCATCTTGGAAAATGGCGTCCAAAAACCATAAATCAAAAACTATTTATCCTATAAAAAAAGTTGTAAATAAAAAATGTTTGTCACAAAAAGAGCTACAACTTTTGTTCCTATCAATTTTCAATAACATTAACCGTTTAGGCATAAAATGCAATATTTATAAAACAATTTTGACAATTTGTAAAAAGAAACACACGACTTTAAGAGGAGTCATAAAGAAATTTTTAAGAAAAAAATATTTGTTTTAATTTAAAGATTGGAATTTCATGAACATTTTCATAAAAATAACATAACTTTTCTCTTTTCATTTATATGTTTTATAAGAATTTGTAAATGTTACACTGCTGATGCCTTCATTGCATTTCGCTACCAAGCTAGGCTACCATAATAAACTCCTAATGAGTTTGTTTACCTATGGTTTGTTTTACTGTATTGAATTTTTTGTTTTGATATTTATGTTGGAACTCATGGTTATCTATTAACCTTTTGCACTCTATTTATTTGACACTTGGTTCCACCAATAAATCCAATTGAAATATGACTGATTGAAGAAGTACTTTTGTAAATTCGAAAATAATTACTATAAAAAGTAAACATAACTTATTATACATGTATATAATTTTGTTCGGAATAAGCCAGAGAATAAGGAAACATTTTTTGAGAGATAAAATTTTAAAAAATTAATTGAGTAGGCCTATTTTCAATATATTGGCCAGAAAAATCAACCAACTATTTTGTTTTGTAATGAAAAAAAAAAGAAAAGAATAATAGAGTTTAGAGCTTTTAAAATACGTTTGTACAATAAATGTGACGATTATAAGTACCTAATTAAAAAAAATAGGCTTAAAGTTTAACAAAATTATTTTATTGAGTAGGCCTATTTAGATTATATTAGGTCGAACAAGTAAACAAAATTAATTTTTTATAAACTTAAGTATTAATAAAAGAGATTAGAGCTTTTTACATTGCATATATTTATGTCAATAATTGTATTTACTTATTTATATTTATTCAAAAATGTATTTTAACAATAATAATTTTGTGAAATAATGGTACATAACCATGGTAACATATAGTTTATAAAGTTGACATTTTTTCTCAACACAAAATAAAACAAAAACAACTACTTTATTTACATAAGCAAAATTTACACAAAAGTGCTGCTTTATAAAGCTGCAAAATATTAACGTATAGTAAAAACAATCACCACTTGGAAAAACGTAAACAAAAGTTACAAGACACTGTATCAAAACAAAATAGTTGATTGATTTTTCTGACCGATTATATTCAAAATAGGCCTACTCAATAAAAACCAATTATTTTAATCTCTCAAAAAATGTTTCCTTATTTAGTGGTTTATTCCGAACAAAATTATATACAGGGTGCCCATAAGTAAAGTGCCAAACTTCAGGGAATGGTTCTATTGGTCCAAATAAGAAAAAAAAATCATAATATAAACACAGACCCGAAAACGATTCGTTTTCTAGATATCCGCCATTTTGTTTTTGGTACAAAATAATTCTTATCTAGAGAACGGGTTGACTGATTGAGTTCAAAATTGGTATGAAGTTTAAACTAATAACGGTATATATTATGAAAAATAAACGATTAAATCCAATCATGAGTTTCAAAAGGGCAGCTGTTTCAAATTTTCAAACCTAAACTACTCAAACCCCGTAAATTTGAACAACATATGTCAAGACACCTTTTTTGTAGCCCTTTTGATTTCCTTGTGGGTGGTGTACTGTAACTGTCAAAACAATCGGATGAAGGATAATAGCTAAGTTAAAGATAATGACAGCAAAGGTACATACAATATTGTAATATTTACTGTGTTGGTGGAGGATGCAGGGTTGAACAAACCATTTTGAAAGTTGTTATTGGATTTAATCGCTTATTTTCCTTGAGATATATTATTGTTAGGTTAAATTTCATGCCAAGTTTTAACTCAATCAATCAAACCGTTCTCTAGATAAGAATTATTTTCTACAAAAAACAAAATGACGGATATTTAGTAAACGAAGCGTTTTCGGGTCTATGTTTATATGAAAGTTTTTCTTATTTTGCCCCAACCATTCCATGAAGTTTGCCACTTTACTTATGGGAACACTCTGTATTGTAAGTTATATTTACTGTTTATAGTAATTTTTGACTTATTTACAAAAAAAAAAACCCAAATCCATAGCTTATAAGAGTTTTTTGTAGGTAATTTGTTTAACATGACTGAACTAAAAGTTAAAAGGTATAATCTGTACAATGTAATTATTTATACGTAACATAGGGCAATAAAAGACACTGACTAACAAAAGATATTGTCTTCTTCTTTCTTAAGGCTTATTTTGTTCGATTGTATAAGTCATGATACCGTCATATTTCTTTCTTCTTAACAAAGAATTCAACATATATTATTGCCATTGTTTTTCTTAAGAGCAAAACAAAACTTTTTCATTCATTTAAAACAAAATATCTTACATAAAGGAAATTTATAATATCAATAATAATAATATACTTTATTTTTATATTTGAAGTTGGACTCTTTTAATCCTTTTTCTCAATTAAGATCGAATAGCGAAATAAAAATGTGGTTTTCTTTTACAAAATTACTTACAAAATGTAACAATACCAAAAAATAATTAATATAAATCTGAAATAATAATACAAAGATAAAAACATTTTTGTCTATATATTTTGTCATATACTTATCTACATCTAGCCCGTCAGTACTTCCATGATTTTAGTAACTTAATACTGCACTTCTCATTTTGACATTTTGAACTTTAATCGAATTAAAAATTTTAAGTAATCGTATGAAACTTCAATATAATTTACATATAAAGGCACGTTTTAAAACCCTTCCCATTCAATACAAACACAGTATAGTGAATATATAATCCAATAAACAAGACGCCTACAAGCTGTCTTCGTGGCTCAGCTGTTTAACTCTGTCAAGTATTTATAATCTGTCGAGCACAAAGACGTTAACTCCTATTGTATTAGACAACTACAACCTGAAAGCGTAAGTACCTAAATAATGTAATTATTCCAAACGTTTCAAACCAAACCGTCTCCATACAAATACAACTTATCATTTTTAAGTTTTAATGTTGTCTCTTATAAATTGATAATATCGGTTGAAATCGTAAAAACAGTTACACATAAAATAGACTAAATTGTTTTTGACTGCAATATTATTCTTGTATTAATATTAATATTTTTGGAATATACATTATTTCGAAACTGATGTGTGATTATAAGATTATTTTTTTATTAGCTCAATTAAATTGTGAGTTAATTTACAAACTTTTTCGTTCCACAAAATTGCGTTACTGAACTTTAACATCCAGCACGATTAGAAAATAATAGAATCACTGGTGAGAACTTGTTAACACACAATACTTTGCAAAAGGAGCTTCTTGCAAACAGCGCCTTGGTTGCAGCAATTATTAATGATTCCAACTTTAATTAAGAAGCTGAGATGAATTATGAAATTCTTTGTACTTCTGTTACAAATGAGCGCCCAGAACCACAACAACATCAGGGTCGCAAGATATGCGGAATCTGCCCTTCAGCAAAGAGACGAATAGCCCGATTCTTCTCTGAGAAGTGTTCAAGAGCAATGATGCCTTATTTAATGTTATGAGAGATAAAACATGTTTTTAATTTTAATTTTGGATTATTACTCTTTTTAAATATAGTCTGGCAGACGAAAGGTTAGTAACTACGTTTGGCTAAAACCACGATGGCGTTCTACGGTTAATAATATTTCATTTTTGTAACTTAAACTTAGTGAAATTTACGATATGTAGGTTTGACTAAGAAATTCACTAGTTTCCTAGATGTCCATAATCTATATTTCAAATTTATATAGAATCTGTGCATTTATAAATACAGAATTGAGTTTTGATATTTTCCTTGGATTAGATATTCTTGATTCTGGCTTCTAGATTTTCCAGAGTTGATTAGCATTACGTAAATAGATTGTAAGAGGGACCGCTATTTTTTGAGTGTTTTTGTTGTTCTCCAAATTTAACAAACGCAGTAGAATTTCAAAATTTGTCTTACATTAGATCAGTATTGGCGTAGTCACTGTTGCATTAAACCATTTCTAAGAAAAATGCCTGTTATATACATACTGATAGACAGTAAAACGGAAGAAACCGTTGTTGGAACAGAAGACTAACAAAATAGGTTGTTGTGGCAACATAGACGACCAAAGGGACATCATACTTTTACTTTACAGACACTTCTTGTACATACTGTGTGAGTGGATAGTTTTAAATCAGTGTGCTATATAAACAGTTAACACAATAAAACAACTTAGCAAGGCATTTTTATCAGATGCAATTTATCTAAAGAGCGTGGTCCAAATTAAAAATTAACATAGGCAGTTTGTAACTGTAGGGGCAATTCACACAATGCTCCAAGCTATTGTTTTTCAGTAAATAGTTTATTAAAATATAAAAAAAAAATTAAAACATAAATTTGATGTCTACATATTATAATAGAACTCTTATTATATTAACCCTTGCTGAGGAAGCATGTAAGCAGGTAAATTACTACAAATTGAAAAATAATAATATACATTTTATTGTAACCGACGATGATTATACAACTAAAAGTGTAGACATAAAAGATAGTCACTTTATGTAAATAGGTATTTCAATTGGAAAAATAAATTCGTATGAAGCACTTTGCTTAACACAAAAAACTTCGCTCGAATATAGAGTATAGAGTGTACTTATATAGAAAGTAGAACTGTTGTGTACGTAATAGGTTTTAAGGGCGTTGCTAATCTGGGTGTATATTATTGCAGGCTTAAGTACAGAGTGCATTGCTTAATAAAGAGTTAAGTTGTTATGCATTTGGTTAATTGGTTAATACGAATGTTCTAATTATCTGATATTCAAGCAGGTATATAACTACGTATTAGCAATAAAAAAAACCAAAACAATTTGTAGTAAGTTTAAAAAATTGAAGAACTTACTAAAAATGTAATATTTGTTTTTTCATTAACAGGTTGACATCCACGAAATCCAAAAGTGTCACGGTATTTGTATTGTGGTCATTAGACCCACATGTGGGTATCGTGCAGAATGTTACAAAATGCTTTGAAACCTATATTTGGATCTCTTTTCTGTAGGATCTGTTAGATCTCTTTTCTAATCAATTTTAATAGGCTGACAGTTAGCTCTGGCCTCATTGAGTAACCTGCTTTGCTTAGTAATAAAAATTTCTGTTTTTATATTCTTGTATTATTTTTAAAAGTTGGCCATTCTGAAGACCAGCTGTTGAACACATTGTCTACAATAACAAATGACAAAAACACTCTATGCTTTTACAGTATTTTTGGTTATATAAAGTATTTGATAAAAATGGAGTTTGACAGTGAAAGTGATTTTGAAATAGATCTGTATGATTGTGGTTTAGACCCTGAATTTGTAGTTAATGACAACAGTGAAACCTCCAATGAGTCAATAAATATACAAAGACAACCATTACATTCTTTGTTTGATCTACAAAGAAGAAGATAATGAAACACAAATAATGAATGACGATCTTGAAGTACAAGATTATCAAAAAGTGAATCAGATTGTGAGAGTTCTGTTGGAATCCGGGATCCCCCTCAACAACCAGAACCATGTGTTATGACGTATGGGCCAGTAAGAAATGAAGACCAATTGAACAAATTTGTATACAACCCAAATGCAACTGTTGCTCAAAGTATGACTAACTCTCCGCCTTATAAATTGTTTAAGCTTTTTTTGTTAGTGATGATGTAATTAATTTATTAGTTTTGGAAACAAACTGCTTGCTATACTGCACAACTTCTAAAAACCAAGGATGTACGCTCACCACATGCCAGAATAAACAAGTGGGTTGACACAAAATTTGTTGAAATGAAAATTTTTTTTGGAATAATTTTTAGATGGGACTTGTTGATTTGCCGTCCATTTCAAACTACTGGAGTGATGATGATTATACATCCGCAATATACGTCATGTGATATATAGAAACCGTTTTCAAATTATATTATTTCACTGTTCTGATAATAATACAGCTGACTACCGATTGGCTTGCCAAGTTACAAACATTAGTAGACAAATTGTACAAAATTTCACACGAGTTTTAGTTCCAGAGCAGTTTACCTTTTCTCGGTCGAGTACGGTAGAGTTCTGTAAATTCTTAAAAAATAATACGCATTGCTACGGAATAAAATTTTTGAAGCTTTGTACAAAAGACACATTGGATTACTAAATATATATGCTGGAAAAATTCAATTCCAAGAAATTCAGTTTCAGAAAAAATGTGATGCCACTAATGGATCCATATTTAGATTTTGGACGTACGTTATTTGTAGATAATTGGTATTCTAGTGTACAACTAGCAGAGGTTCTCAATGATCGTGACACTCACTTATTGGTGACGCTCCATAAGAATATAAAAAACAATCCTAGGTACTGAAATTAAACATAAAAGTTTGAAGAAGAAAAGAAAATATCTATGAAAAATGATAAAAATGTAGTGGCTTTGAAATGGCATGCAAAACGAGGTGTTCTCATGACCACCACCAAACATACAGGCAAAATGAGTACTGATTTGTTTCGTGTCAAGGAAAGTGAAAAACCCCCCAAGCAGTCATTGATTATAACTAGGGGATATCGTCTATTGACTTGAGTGACTAAATGAGGTCATTCACAAGCATGCAAATATCAATTAATTGAAACCATAAAGTAGCATTTGACTTAGTGTTAAATATAAGTTTGGTTAATGCACTCTCAGTTTATAAAACTATGACCGGTAAAAAGTGTTCCATGACTGTAATGTGGAAGAAATTGTAAGCAATCTTGTGAAAGAAACTCCTGCTCCAGATGTAGACCTTACGTCTACAAAACCTACTAATAAACGTGCTAGATGTCCAAAGTATTACAAGAAGAAGGTCAAAGAACTCGGACGTCAGGAAGCCCAAAAGAATGCAAAGAAGATGTCAACAAAATGTGGTCAAGACAATGTCGAGTGCCATGTGTCGAAAATGTTTTAATGAAGAAGCACTCGTACAGTAAGAAAAAAGTAGCTAATACATTAGCTTATTTATTTTTAAAAGATTTAACAACATATAGATAATTTAACTAACAAATTTTTTTAATTACTTTTTATTAATTTATTTTTTTTTTAGTTTTAAAAAGATTGTGTTTTAATTTGAACACAAGAAGAGAATTCCTAATTGTGTTTTTATTAGAAGAGAATTCCTTACTTATTTTTAATTTTTTTCTTACCTAACCTGACATAATTCTTAATGATTTCTAAAAGTTACCTAACCTGTCCACAGTACAGTAGTCCTCGTTATATTTAACTTATTTTCTAAAAAAATTTCTATTAAAAAATAAAATAAAAGAGTTTGAGTTAGGTATTCCGAAAACTGAATATGTGTATAGTCTATATGGATATCGAGAAATTGTTTTTTTTTAATACATATATTGTTCTTTAAAAAAAGGTAGGAACCAATTTTTACATAATATGCTTTACATTTGTAATTGACAACATAGGTGGCCTCGATGAGTGGTAATGCAAAAGCTATGTGGCAGTCAATGTTTTTATAATGGAGTTCTGAAATTAGTTCTATCATTAGTGTTAAACATACTATCCTCCATTCCACCAGCCTTGGCGCCTGAAGGATTAGGAGATCCTTTACTCTCACACGCGCACTCACGAGCGCCTGGGTAGGACCAGCCCGGGTAGGACCAGCAATTGCTGATTTGAAAAATTACCAATTTAAACAAATTTAAATGTCTTATTGGAAATCTTCGTTAAATTTAAAATAAAATGACACCAAACACGACATAATTATGATAATATATGCATAAACGTATGATTTGTTGACGACATTTTAACCATAGAACCGGTAATGTTAACGAAAATGGATTTATTGGCATTTACAAGCATATTTTCAAAAATTCGCGAAATATAGTAATTATATACCAATCCAAAAGTGTTCTGTATCATTTTTGTAGAGAAAGGTTCAAAGAATTCATATATGCAATTAACAAATTTATTGATGTAAAATTGTAAAAGTTATTGGCTCAAGAAACAAAAAAATGATCAGTAACGAAAGGAAAAAGTTCAACTTTTGTAATATTTTTTTATAAGTGTAAAAAGTTTTGTAATTTAGTTCTAAATAGAACTGTATACAAATATTTATCAATTTCAAATTTCGTATTTTGAAAACAACTGTTTTTATGTTCCTACTACAAGACTGCTAACAATGTGCTAACAAAATTATGCCAACTATGTTTGAACTCATTACTAAGCATTATATTATCATAACCATGTCATGTTTGGTGTCATTTTCTTTTAAATTTAACAAAGATTTCAAATATGCCATTTAAATTTATTAAAATTTGTGTTAGATCAAATCAGCAGTTGCTTACTGGACGTCCCAAAGTATGAGTCATCTACCTGGCTAATGAGCCAGCTGCGTTGGTGTGTGTGTGTGTGGGGGGGGGGGGGGGTGTGAGTAAGGGCATTGAAGAAAGATTAGTGTTGTTTCTTCAATGGTAAGGGTCTCCTAACCCGTCAGGCCCTAAGGCTGGTGGAATGGAGTATAACTGAGGAAATAAAATGTCAATAATTAAATAGCGTTGTTTGTGTTGAATAACAAGTAAATACTTGACAACAAATTATAACTGTTTTACTTTGACTTATTTTATTTACTTTTATTATTTTTAAAGTTACAGCTTCTAAGAATAAGAAATAGGCTAAGTGTCTGGTTTAACTAACTTTTCTTAAGATTTTAAAACGTTTTAGTCAAAAAAACTAAGTTATGGCCATTATGATTTGCACACTCTTTCAAAGTAACGAGGTTTTATTTCTTTATTCTACTTTTAATAATCTTAAAGAAGTTAAAGTGTTTTAGATTTTAAAATAATACTAAATAAAACAAAAGTTTAAATTACACTCTTTCTAAAGTGAGCATCAATATTTATGTGTTTCTTGGTGAACTTTTAACATTACCTAATCAGAATGATTTTATATTGAATGTCATGGATTGGCATACTGTTACTTAATAGCCATTTTTTTTTCTTGAATTACAAACAGAAGGAATATGTAATATAACAAGTTGATAAATACGTCCTAAATTGAAGGTTTTATGTATGCATTGTCTTCGTTTGCATTTAGCATCTACAATAGTTTTTTACAAATTTAAAAAAAAATTGTATTACGGACATATTTACTATTTAGAAATCTGTATTTAGATCTTCTCCATTTTATGGTTTTTTTCTAGTCAGGGTAAACCCTGGTAATAATTACTATAACTTTACTTTATTAGAAAGGTTAATTCACCAATTTTACTCAAAGTCAATTACAAACAATTTTTAAAATGTTAAAATTATTGTTATATTGACCTAGCATAAACACCTAATTGTATAGTCTGGGTGTTCTGTAAATTTAAGGCGATTTAAGGTCCTAATTAGATTTTATAAACACGGATAAAATAGTGTTTGTTTTATTATTTGTTTATACAAATCTAATGTTTTTCCCTTTTCCTCTTACCATGTTTTATTAATTTGATTCTTTAAATAATTGTCACATTTCCAAACAAAGTAAGAACCATTAATGTGTTTTTTAACAAACGTTCTACGGTAAGCAAATAGTTGCCAATATGGATTAGAGTTCCTATCTCAATACAGATAGGATCTCAGACAAAATGTCAACACATTTCTCGTTGACACCTACAAAATATAAGATTACTTCTGTTTATTTTTAACAAAGGGCAGTATCAACAAAAGAAAATGTATTTACAGCGATCAAATTATGTATATTTTAGTACATGAAAACAGTTGTTATTAAACAGTTTGAATGTCAACTATTTAAAATTTGTACATATGTGTTACAAAACGTATGTTTAAAGACATTAAAAAAAATTTAATATCTGTATCAACTGAATTAGACTACTAACTGAAGCTAAACAAGTAAAACCAAATTATATCAACAAACGATGAATCTGTTTTTATATAAAAAAGGTATACATTTAATTTATATATTTATGTTGGGTTTGTAAAAACACCATAGTGAACATCTATATATGTCATTAAAATAATTAATTACTGACGGTTCAGAGTAGCCAACTTTAGAATAGTTAAATTTTAGAGCAATTTATTTATTGACGTTTTTTAATTTATACAAATATTTTAGTAAAATAAAAATGGCTTATTGATTGCAGTCAGATTTCTTTGTTGTTTCATGTATGTTTAAAACTAGCATTTCATTGCAATAAATAAATAAATAAATAAACAAACAAAAATAAAAATAAAAAAAATCATTAAACGAATAAAGAATTTCTTTAGGATAACACTATCTGTTGCTGTCCATAATAAATTTAAAGCAGATCCCAACATTAACTCATTTCTAAGTTCATTAACATTGAATTTTGCTGGGTTGTAATTGCTAGTTATTTAATTTAGTTTTAAGACTAGGCTATAGGCTACTTATTTAAGGCTTTAAAATATAATTTCGTTTGTATCTTGAAAAAAACATATTACGATTTAGTTATTCAAAATGGTATGAAAAAAGCTAATATTTTCAAGTTTTGTTTAACTATAAAATGATTAATATATCTAAAGAATTTAAGTACCGTAATAGGTTACTCTGGATAATTAACATATTTTTAATAATTCGATTCAATTGTAATTAAAGAGATTCAAATATTTAAATTCAAATTGACTAAAATTGTGTTAATATATATATACACACATAACAAGAATAATAGTTAAGTACAATACTTTTTATTTTCAGTCAGTGAACCTCATTTGAAGAGCTTTGACGTGTTTCGAGATATTTATCTCATCCTCAGAAAATCCCTCTATGCATGGAGGTCGTCAAAACGTTAATTACACAGCCACAAGGTATTGTACTTTATTATATATATTAGTGACCTGGATACTGGAGAAATGAATTCATTAATAATAATAGGTTTCATCCAAAAAATATTCGTTTCTATATGTTTAAATTAAACACAACAATTACATATCATTTAGAATTATATTATTATAATGGAATTACGTTTAAACATGATGTCTATGTGGCCTACTGTTTTGTTATAAACTAGAGAAACGTACCAAGTGATAAAAACAACTTAATCTATTGAATGGGATAAACCTTTTGTTTTCGTGAAGTGGCCTCTTATCCAATCACTTAACTTAGGTCGTAACTACATTACAATATACATAAAATACAACACATTTACGGCTTCCGGACGGTAACAACTTGCGGTCTGTTAAACCTGGACTTAGAACATGTTTTTATCGCAACCATCTTTTGTTAAATAGAAATTTAGGTGTATTTCAGTAATTGAGGTTATTTTATTTTATTTCCCTATACATCGTCTACTCCTTTACAAACGTAATATATATATTGACTTTGTTAAATTTTTATTTATTTCAGAGTTCCTGTGAAACTCCGTGTAATTGTGGTTCTCGTTAATAAATGGCGGACATAGTTTGATCTATTTCCTGAAATGGGTTTGATTCGGTTTTGATCGCAATTTAAACGCTCACCCGTTTAATTTGCCTCGATCGTGTTATTTTAATTTAAACACGCCTGTTTGGTATTCTAAAGGTCTTGGGTTTCTGGGGTGAAGTAATTTTTAATAGAGTTGCATTTCGAAAAGCTATTTTTATGTTCAATCTATGAATGTAGAAGTTACTACTTTAGGAAGGATGCTGCCATATTGAATTTATACAAGACAAATCCGAGGCTGGATCTTTCGGAATTTTTTTTTTGGATTTATTTTGTGTTTTAATAGAATTTTGTCAATGGTAAGGTTTCGTTACAGTTTTTAATGTAGTGACGACCTCAGTTGAGTGTAGAGATATATTATATATATGGTCTTATTTGTCACTTCATTCTTATTAATTAAAAAAAGTGCATCAAGTTATCAACTCAAGTGTTATATTTAACATAAAATGCTACAACCTAATTTGTGTAAACTTGTGAAGATTTAGATTTATTTAAATTTAAAATATTTCCATGCATGGTACAAAAATATATACTTATTTTAATATTGGTCTATTTTAGATAGTAAAAGACGGAATTTGATTAAACGAAAGAAATCATTTTTTATTTTATTTTAAAAATGTGTGTTCTACATAAACAAGAAATGTGATATCATCATTTAAATGTAGTATAACATTTACTACTGACACGTTTTATGAAAAGAGTAGTCAACAAAATAAAGATGTTTGATAATTCAATGTTTTTTTGTTTGTTTGTTTGTTTGATCTATAAATACAATTAGCCTATACCCGACGGATTAAGTTCTACTAGCTTAATCAAGCAAAGCATATCTACTCTAAAATAAAAGGAGTGAAATCTGGGCAGTACAATTTTGCGGGAAGTAACAAATGGAGTAATTGATGGAACAATTTTTAATTAAGTTTAAATATACGTTATATCATAAAATAAATGGATTGCCTTACAAATTTCAAAATAAGATGCACACCTCAATTTTCTCTTTTATATGACATACATGTAGTGTAATTTATAACTGATATAAATCCTGCGTGAAATGCTTTAAAAAACCAGAATGGAAACGTTTATTTAAAGCACATACAATAAATATCTAGTATGCTGCAGTGAACAACGATTTACGTTTCAGATCAAATTAAAGTCAAACATTTGTTGTTGACATTAACTACAATAGGACCTATAATTCTCCGTGTATTACATGTACAAAATACAGGCTACGCCCATTGAAAATGCGTCAATCTCTCATGCCATGTACAAAATTGTTGGTAACTTAACACACAGCTTTTATTTTGTAAGTATTAAGCAATTTATTTAATTATTTACGTATAGGCTTATTATTTCGCTTAAAATAAGTATGAAATTTCAGAGCTGCACTTTTGTAAGTCACCTTTACATCAATCTAAATAATTTAAACTATTTTGTGCATTATATCAATATTTCATAAATTTTATATTAGTTTTACTAATAACAATACTTTATGATGAATGAAATAAAGAATGTAAGGCAACCTAAAATGCAGAGGTTCCCAAATTTTTTTGATCACTACCCTAATTTAAAATTGCAAAAGCCTTCGCGACCCTAAAAATTGTTTCCCCACAATGTAAAAAATAGTCTATAAAAATATTGTTCATTAAAAATTGCAGCAATTCAAATTTAAGTCGTCTTTAAGAATTTAAGTATAAAAAA
>JAGFPH010001381.1:262033-273958 GCA_018207615.1 Philaenus spumarius
AAATACTGTCACTAAACAGTTTAGGTAAGTCCTCTAGTTTTTTTTTTTATTCTAATTATATAAAGTGATAATACGGTACCTGTAAAGTGATCATTTTTGTACCTGACAGAATTCTTTCTTTTATAGTCGCTAGAAGAGTCTCTTTGTCTCTCTTCTCTACAGGAATCTCTCTCTCTCCCCCTCCCCCTCTCGCGCCCACCCCCAACCGTAGGCAAAACTCCGCAGTTTGAGGATGGGGACCCTTTCTACCTGATACCCGTAGGCAAAACTCCTACACTCTTAGCACAAGTGTAATAGTCTAAGTATTAAGTCAGAATTATTCGAAGCTAAAATAATGTAAAAATTCTTTGATGTAGAATGGTTATTGACATTTGTTAATTGTGTAAGGTATATTTTATATAAAAAAATGTTTATCAAGATCTATGATATTAAAATTTTTGAAAATTTTTAGCTAACTTATGAGGTATCTTAGCCAAAAAACTACAAACTAATTTAGCACCCAAATTTGAGTTAGGTTTTTAAACTTCATTTTTTCATCAACCAAACACATACTGCACAGTTCTTAGAACTTTTACCTATTTGTAAAATTTGAAATGTATTAATACTACAAATATGTATTGAAATACTACAAATAATACAGTAATATTACTATAAAAAATGTCTGTAAGTTTAAAATAAAATAACTTTTTCTCTATTTGATAGTAGTAATTAGTAGGAGTTTAACTATTTAAAATTAAAGTTATTGTTTTAATTTCGGCGAGATACACTAGCTGAAAAAAGTGATCAATATAAAGTGGATACATAATTATGAAGTTTTGTAATAAATATATTTAATCAATTACATTATATATTTCAGCCTTTGATACTAAGTGACATATTAGGACGTTTTCTCAAATAAAAATATGAATATGCCAGTGGAAACCTGCAATAAAGTTGCAACCTTTTGGTTCAAACCTGATAGTGTATAGGTTTTTCATCATCAAAGTTCAATGTATAATGTATGTGATTATTCTACACCAACACATTTAGATAATGTCTTGTATAATTTGCCTATGATATGATCTGCATTATGCAAAAGCATTAATGTCAGGGCTGCATAATTATGTAAAATAGAATCATAATATGCAAGCGTAAACCTCATATTATTAAAGTAGTTCAATTGGCAAATTTTTAGATTGTGATTCTATAAATAAGAATCCCTTAAAGGTGATATAGTATACACCTTGTATTGGTGTTTCCAAGTCCTCATTTGAAAACTTGTTTATGAAGGTAAGTGTTTTTGAAAATGTTATAAATTATCATAGCTAATTGTGTATCCCAAAGAAGAATGTGTAGTTTAAAAATATAAAACTAAGTAATACGAAGTTTAAATATTATTAAATCAGCATCAAATGCAAATCTAACTAGTTTAGTTTGAAAATAACTAATAGCTTTTTAAATGTAACAAATGTATAGATAAACACATCGTTGTAAATTGTGTCTATGTAAATATGAGTATGTAGTTAGCCAGCACATTTAGCTTGTTGCATTTTAAACATTTAAGAGTAAGGGGTTAATTAAATTAGATCTTACTTACAAATTCTAAATTGTAAAATAATAATGAGTCGAACATTAGGATCTTCATTGAAGTAAGCAGCAAAAAAATCACTAATTTTTAATTAATCTTACAAAAGTTAATTACTTTGATTTTAAATATCAATAATATTTAAATTTATTTTGTCCTTTTTATTTGATCAATTATTTTAATTAAAATATGAATAGAAATTAAAAATGTATAAAAATCATTATACTCTATCTTCTAGTGTCATTTTAACTTTAAAATATGTAACAATATGATCAAAATTAATGTAAACTAATATTTCAAATAATAAAATATATATTATTATTGTTTATTATTACTGTTAATATAAAAAATTAAATTTAGCTTGTAATATATAATTTCACAGTAATTATAATCTGTTATGCAAGTATAATACATCAGAGTATAAACTATATTTAATATAATCAAAATATTTACTTAGAACATAATGGTTTTTAGATCAATGTATATATATATATTGCGACGACAGAGCGCGCAAACTTTGCACAATTTTTCTGTCTGTAGGATTTCCCTACTTTGTCACAAAATAAAGAGATTATACCACCTACTGGAAGTATAAGGCACCTTAATTTTGATAGCCTAGGTGATATAACTCTGGTTAGGATAACTATGCCTATAGTCACCTTAATGAAAAATATTTTATTAAATTTCTTCCAGTTATTGAAGTTACTATTAACTTTAAATATGCTCAGCTCAGTAATTAATTTTAATTTTATTCGACGATCTCTGAGGAGTGAGAACAGTGAAACTGACCTTAGAATAATTAAATTATTTGTGCTTTGTGAACCTTCGATATTGATCATACACTGAAAACAACTTATCATATAGGATACTCAGATAATAGGAATTTCTTTAACAAGGTAAATTATTTATATTATTTTAAATCAAAAGAGAATTTATTCAACAAATAACTCAAAATTCTTTGTGGTTCTTTCCACTACAAAAATAAATTGTTTACACTAAATTTACTATTTACATCAATTTATTACTTCTTTAGGTTGAACCATTTCTTATTTATTGATACTTAATTATTCCTTCTGTTAATATTTATTATTTAATTGTTTAATTTTGAAAATGATTTTAAATATTTTATTTACAAGACTGATAATTTTAAATTTTTGAAAACCTAATTTAACTATCTCAACCCAGTATCAATAATTATTTGAATTTAACTCAGGCAATATTTTAATAGGGGACATCGTAAGTTTTTTGACAGACCTTTTATTACTGCGACCCTTGACTCTGAACTGCTTTCCCAGGAATATTGATGGAAATACAGCCTCCCTGAAGTCCGTTTATCGTTGGTGTAGTTGAACGTCTCCTGTGGTTTCAGATTCTGCCTGGTTGAATTTCTCATGGTTTGAATTTCCCTGAAGTCTTCTAGTGCCTTCCCTGGTTTGGTTTTCGCTTATTTATTCCAGTAATTTCTCAAAGTCCATTGGGTGTTCCAGTTATCACCATTACATCCGTCCTGTAATTGTCGTAGACTACGTCATTTACTATGGTTTAGACGCACCTGCTATATTAACCAATTATTCACTTAAATTGTTCGACTGTTTTTTCTCTGTCTGTAATGATAACCGATATAAAACTATCTCCGTTCATTTATTTAATATTTACATAAGTTCGATGGATTTTTATAGAACCTGTTCGTTGAAATATTATATTTCATAATATTTTTAATAATTAAAATGTTCACTGCTAGGTTAACACATTTCGTACCGCTGACATAAAACACTGCTACTACTTGAAAAATACTTTACTTTAGTATCGCAGATATTTTTTCTAACACATCTCTACTCAAGAGAAAATTATACCGTAGTCCAGCACATCTCTACTCAGAGAACTATTCCATCGTGAAGTCCCCATCGAGAAGTCTCCTGCCTCCGACGCTGTACTCTCCTTTTATCGACTGTTTTGCCGCCTCCGGGGTACCAACTATTTCCCTGCTTTTCTATCCCTTTTTCGCCATCTCGCCATGCAACTTGTATTTTTTTCTAAAGTTCTTGGGTTGGTACTACCCCCACTAACTTCCTAGTTTGACGTCTCATCTTGCTATGAGTTACTCCCTCTACTGGCATATTGTCCCATTGTTTTATTTATATTCCCTGTAGTTTCTCTGGAACTTGTTTTAAAGAATTGCGGTTTTCGTAGTCTTATTCCTGGTACTTTTTTCTTTCTTCTCCAACATGAGTGATGGTCGTACGACGTTTGGTTTGCTTACGGCGCGACTTCGCATTTTCCGCGGTTTTTCCTCGCGGAAACTCTTCTGTTTTTGAGGGAAAATCTTTTTTCTTTTCTCTTATATGTTGGTTATGGTTTTATATTTTACTAGTCAAAATTTAAATTCTGTCCGATGATTTTTCTTTTGCTTATGGTACTTGTAAATTTGCCTATTTTAACATTTACTTTTGGATTTGAAATTTTACTTGTTAATTGATACTTTAAATTGAGATTTACAATTTTATTTTATTATTACTTTCCTGAACACTAGGTAATTTATTTTATCACCTCTTTCCTTTTATTTTTAGCAAAATATAGGTGTGAACCTTTTCACCTATTATTTTAATTAATTAACAATTTACAAAATTTTATCTTATAAAACTTTTACTCCTTTAATACTTGTTTACTTTTTCATTTTTACTTTTTCATTTTTCAGGTGCTTTTTCACCTTCAAACTTTAACAATTATCTCTAACTTCTAAAATACCAAAAATTTCTTAATTTGTTATTTAACATTTTTTATTCAACTTCTCTTACTCTTTTCAAAAATATCTTTTGCATTTACTCTTGATCAAATTTGAGGATTTTCTATAACTTTAACCCTTTCTAACTTTACCATTTTTTAATTTACAAAATTGTGATTTCCATGGCCAATGTCTACACCTCCCGTGTTTCACATTTACTCATAAAATTCATCAATTTTATCATTTTATTTAACACCTTATTCTTATATAAAATAACTAAATTTTTCATAAGTCTTTTAAACAACTTGAAACAAGCTCCAGGACAAAAGTCCATATCTGTTGACTCAGTACATTTGGCCTGGACTTGTCTTCTTTTAATCTATTTAAGTATAGGGTGCACCTCAACTTCTGCTATGAAATCTTGATTTTTGTATTTTATTGCAAAACTCAATTTTTCACACATTGCATAAGGCCCAACCGTTGCATATGATTAGACTATATATGATTAGACTAAAATAAATGTAAATTAAAATCTCGATTAAGGTAACTTTAAATAGTACTTGTTTGCATTGATTGTATTAATTTATATTGTATAGATCAAGTATATGACTGTTATTTGAGTAATATTAACTTTAATACTATAATACAGAGATATTATAAAAATGATTTAAGTTTACATTCATAAAGTGTAGGTTGCTATTATAGTAGCATGTGGGTTGGCACTTTCTATGTTAGATATTTAGTAGCACACAATAGATTTTCCCTTCTTGTAAGCCGAGCTATTAAAGGAGCAGACTAATGACGATATTTATTCCAAAAGTTAAAATGCAAAAATGATGATATGACCGTTATAAAGAGGTTATATTTTTCTTAACAAACATAAGTTTTTTTATTTTTATTTCCAATAGAGCTGCAACAAAGAAACATCATACATCATACATCATACAATATCATGGAATACTGCATGAAAAGAATTAGTTTGCTTTATTTACAGAGTTTTATTCCGGCAATCTTCCTGTACTTTTTTACACCATGATTGGCTCTTGGAGTTATGCTAGTTAAACAGAAGGTTAGTAGATGGCGCCTTTCATTAGGAACATACAGAGTAGGCCTATAATATAAAAGTTTTTTAAATCAATTTTTGTTGTTAAAACATAAATTTTAAGCTGTTTGTCTATTTTTTCCGTGTAGTGGTTAAGGAAAGCTTTAAAATGATGCCTCATTCATGTAATTTGATGATGTATGAAGGAAGTTATGTCGTACCGACAAAAAAATAGTCTTGAGAAATAATATATGCGATTATCTATAGCTATAAACAGTCAAATTAGTTTTATTAAGTACAAAATATTATTCTTAAATAATCAAAACAATTTCTAAAAACTAAACAAATTATGGTAAAATCAACAGATTGTTCAATTAAATTGATCAATCAGGGGAAAGTATAATAAACTATCCATGATTCTTGAAACAAAATTTATCGTATTTAGAAGAAAAGTAATAAATTTGTGTATTTAAAAGTTTATTATAATTGAAAGTTTAATTTTACTACTTATATTACAATTATCTAGTTAGTATTTTTTCTGCTATTAAGATTTTGATTATCAGTAAATTTAAAATAAATCATAAATAAATGTACTAGAAGGTGATTAGTTTATAACAAAAACAAAAAAGAGAAACCGTACAATACATATAATGCATTATATATATTTTTTATAAAATAAGATTAAATTAAATATTGGAGATATTTGTCGTAAATATTCCCAACTCTTGCTTTTTTTAAATAAATAGCCATTGGTTGTTGAAAACTAAATATCGGGTAGGTTTTGGTATCATATAATGGCAAGACATAAAGAAATAAACCAAGGCTATCCATACAATATGCATAAACAATAAGGTTTACATGAACCTCTTGGGTGCTTTAAGGGAGTGATTAGAAGCTAACAAATTAAACCATGGATTAAATTCCTGTAGTAAAAATAAATTCAGAGCAGTTCATCTAATGTTTCTTATAACTCTTATATTAAAAAAAAAAATATTTACATTAGCTTGAGTAGAATCCCAGGAGTCTGGCGCGACAAACAAACAAACCAAAGGTCACATTTCGAATAGTGCTAAATTTTGGCTTCTTATGTCAACAAAAATAAGATAAGATAAGTAAACAGTCCAAAGGTTATAAATAATTAACAATGCTAATTTTTTGCTTCTTGTGTCAACAAAGATAAGTTAAGTAAAGATTAATTAATGTAAATAATTAGTCTATCGCTCAAAGTTGTAAAGGATTTTGGACCAGTATGTGAACAAATCATAGTACATAAGAGATTAATTATAGTAAATTTATCTGATGATCAAAGTTGAACCGGATGTTGGCCTTATCTTTAAATTAGTCATTCAGTACTTTTCCACCCCGGTTTTATACCCGATTTTTTAATTATTCGATAACTTTAAATGAATCATAATGCGTGATTTGTAAATTTTATAGAACTTTATCTAATTATTCATCATTTGACGTCACATGCGCGCAAGAACTTCAAATTATTTTTCATTATCTATCTTTAAATTACACATTCAGTACATTTCCATCCCGGTTTTAAGCGCGACTTTTATTATTCGATAACGAATATCTATAAATATAACCTGGAATGTGACAGAGATTAAAATATTAGAGGAAAAGTATATTAATTTGTTGTTTCCTACAACAGTTCCAATGATTTTTATTATGACCACTAGTTTATAAAATATATGTAATGTCATCTAAACTCTTTAAATTTTTATATTTCCAGATTTATTATGTACTAAAAGTTTTCAAAATATATTTAAAAATGTTTTATAAAGAAAATCATATAAATAATTCTAATTCCACCACTTTGATGCAAAAATATAGTCCCTTCTCCTTCGATAGGTAAGACAATTTTATAAAAGTGTTAAATAATTTATTTAAATTAATCTATTTGTTTAATTATTTATAATAACATTCAAGTTTTGATTTCAAAATGACTTTTATGTAGAATTAAACAGAAAAGTCTGTGCACAGGATACGAAAAATGAGTAAAAGTGTATAATAATTAACGTCAATGAATAGATTTGTGTTTAACTATTTTTAATAAATCTCAAGTTTTGGTTTCAAAGTTACTTTTAGGTAGAAGAAAAAATAAAAATTAAATTTATAAAAATGAAAATTTTTATAAAAGTGTAAAATTATTAACGTAAATTAGTCATGTATTGTTTTTAATCAATTACAAGTTTTGCTTTCAAATTGACTTTTATGTAACAGAAATTATAAAAGTGAAATATGAATGTAAGTGCACAGAAGTTTAAGAACTTAAAACAATAATAAACTTGTGTTTTTACATATGTAAAGAAATATTATTTCCCATTTCAAATTTTTATATTTCCCATTTTATTATTTACTAAAAGTTTTCAAAATGTATTTAAAACTGATTTCTTAGTAATTAGTAAACATAAATATTTCTATTTCCACCACTTTATTGGAAAAAATATAGTCCCGTCCACTTGGATACTTAAGAAAAAATGTATAAAAAAGTACGATAATTAACGTAAATGAATCTGTTTGTTTAATTATCTTTGGTAAATCATAAGTTTTATTTACAAAATTACTTTTATGTAGCAGAAATTAGAAAATTTAAATATTAATAATATAAGTGCACAGTAGTCTAAGAACTTAAAACAATAATAAACTTGTGTTAATACATTTGTAAAGAAATGTTATTTCCAATTTCAAATATTTATTACAGTATTTCCCGATTTATTATTTACTAAAAATATTTTACAGTAAATTACATAAAACTTATGAATATATACTTAAAAAATATAAAGTATAATAATTTATTGTTTCCAACCGCAGTTCCTATGATTTTTTTATGCCCACTAGTTTATAAAATATATAGAATGTCATCTAAACGCTTTAAATTTTTATATTTTCCTCTTAATTATGTACTAAAAGTTTTCAAAACATTTTTTAAATTGTTTTCTAAAGTAAACCATATAAATAATTCTAATTCCATCACTTTGGTGGACAAATACAGCCCCTACACTTACTTGGATCCTTAAGAAAAATGTATAAAAGTGCTAAATAATTAATGTCATGTAAATTAGTGTATATGTTTAAATATCATGGATGATATTTATGATGTCAGCTGACACTGAAACTGCTGAAAAGTTCAGAGAAACTTTTAAGAGTTTGCTTGTAAACAAAAGTTTTAAGGACAGTATATGAATGAGAAGTAAGGAGGGTTAGGGAGGAGTGGGAAGAGGTGATGAGTCCACCTGGCAAGCGTCCATATAGTTGGGCTGACCAGTCCACTTCAAAGATCACTTCATTAATAGTCTCAGTGATAAGAGGAAAGGTCACTGATAACATAGCTCAGATCAGATTGCATCATTAGCTGTTCTGCTTCAATACATACAGTAACTTGCACCAACCTGCTCTCTTACTTTATTTCAATGTGTAGTAAGTCCCTGCTATTAATAGCTTCTACTATACGTTCCCTACAATACATTAGCAACAAAGTTTTTCAAGGCTTTGGTGCCAATATTCTTAATTCAGCTTAATCGTCATTAATACCATAAATGAACCTCATTTTTTGCTCCTCCTTTTATCGGATTACCATTATTTTTTATAAAATTAATCAAAATCAGTTTTAACAGTACCATATAAATAACTTGGTACGATAACGTTTTTTTATTTACTACTTTAGTTTGTATTCCATTAACCTAGCATTTTGAAGAGTTATTGCTTGCAAAAATATTAATTTACAAGATAGTTATTTTAGTTCTGTTTGTTTTTTGTTTTGTTTTTGTTGTTGTTTTTTCTTTTCACAAAGAACAGTTTATATTCTGGTTCGATTTCTTCTTCCTCCATTTCATATTAGGTTTTACTTCTGTTTACGATTGTTTTCAATATTTTAACTAACTTCGTTGTTGTGCCTGGTCATCAGCAGTTCAACATTGTTTGCGTTTCGGTAAGATTCTTTAGATTTTTTTAATATCTTTAGAAATGTGCCTGGTGGTAAGAGTTTAGAACTGATCTTCCCTGCATGTATGTACTGTAATGCCTGCCTAAACTAAAAATCTTTACTTTTAATTTCACTATTAAGTGTTCCAACTGTTTAAATGATACGTTTAACATTAAGTATACTAATATGAAGATGCTTTTCTTTGGATCTAGCTTTTAAGCAGTGACCGCAACTGTAAGTGTCTTAAACAGTATCCTATTTCATTAAAACTCATGTTTTTAACTGTTTATAATAATTAATATTAATAAACAGTGCATATACCCGACAATATATGAACAACAGCGTAACACAGTACGTGAAGAAACCATGAGTTTGAATTGAGTTACAATTTTTGAAACCAAGTCTGTTCTCAGTACAAATTAAGTGATTCCATTACTAAAAAACTATAACAGTTACAAAGTTTAAATTTATACTAGCACTATTTACTTTTAAGAATCATAAAAAAACCTTATTATAATCATATCTTTTTTTATTTAAACTGGTTCTACAAGACAATATAAATATGCAACACAAAACAATGTAATTTAAAAAATATAACTATGTTTAAATGCAGGTCCCAATAATGAAAAAATAAAACAACGGTTATATTATAATATCAGCATATTATCATTGCTATTACAAATTCTATGGCTGAAAACTAAAATAAATATCACACCCAAAAATTTACAAACAAAAGTAAGAAAATGCATTGGACTGTGTTCGTAATTTATTGGAGCTTACAAATTTATTTCTTTAAATTGTTACAATAGGTCAAAGACAAGAAGATAAGTCTCTAAGTATGTTTTTCATTGCATTTTCCTTTCTAGGATTGACTTATTAGTTTATTACACAAAATTTACTCTTCCAAACCTTTACAATTAATTTCAGTATAGAGAGAATGTAACACTTTCACATAGTTGGGTATGTACACTGCCTGTTTACAATCTAATAATTCAATCGGAGCTAAATGATTTAACCAGTTACTAGGAAAGAGACTACACCCGTTTAGGCCATGTCTGAGTTCTTACTACCTTTGATATTTTTATTTGGGCTCAACTATTCAAATTGTTTGATGAATCCTTAATCCTTGTTTGCTTAATTGTAAGATTTATCTCTTCCCAGATTTTCTACAGTATACAACCCAGTTGCAGTTTCCTGCACGATGAACAATCTTTTCAATGTGTATCTTCTCGCGACATCTTGAGTGTAATTACTTTGACCTCAATAAAATCCAATACTTGTTCCATTTATCTATTTGCTGAAATTATTTAATTAAACATCTTTGCTCAATCAGTTATGCGTATTTGTGTTATGCTTAAAATAGTTTGAGAATTAAATACTTAATGTGATTTTATTTATTATTATTATCATTTATTACAAATTTTATAAAATTACTGGCATTTACATAGTTATTTATGTTTGGGCTATGATAACGAATTAAGTTAAAATATATTGCGACATGAAGTGTGAAACTAAAACTAAAACCATATTTAATAAACTTAGAAAATGCGAACATTTAGGAACATGCATTCAAAAGAGAAGACAATACTAGTAAAGTTATGTAATAATATTCTTGAAAAATAATAATTTAAATAAAACCTAACAACGCATATGGCCGTGAATGAAAAATAAACAGTACTTGATGGAAAAATGGTGAACGGACTATTTTTTTTTTTTTTTTTTTTTTTGTAATAGGCCTACTGCATTCAAGTGTTTTTTATTACTTTTCTACTTTAAGCTTATAGCTTATAATTTGTAAAAAGGTTTGTAAAATAAAATCTATTATATTTATTTCTTCCTTATGTTTATAATTTTGACTAAATTAAATTTTTATTTGTCTGACTAAGATTTATTTGGTTCATTGTATCAGTTTGAGTTTGTTTTTTCGATTAAGAACTTACTGCAGGTTACAATTTTAAAATTTATGTTGAAAGAATTATGCATGATTTCTTAAACATTTTTAACGTTTAGTTTTACCGTATTACTTTTCAAGCTTGTATAGATTTATTTGTACAGGCACAGAAAGAAAAAATGTATACCCTATAAGAATAAGACTTATATTTATTGAAAAGATTTATCCAAAAGATTTTTATTGGTCCATATGATCGAATCAAGAATCCTTAGAACTTTAGCAGCGGACACTAACTATTCGGTGACAGTCAACTTCGAAAAATTTGAGAAATAAATACGTTGTGTCTTATTTACAAGTTGTATAATAATATTAAAACTGGTGTGTTTTACAAAATCCCTACACTTACGTCGTTTTTCCTGACTTCAAGGAATAATTAATTATGTCAAATTTGAAATAAATCAAACAACGCGTTTAAACGTAACAGACAGATAGACAAAATGTCGACAGAGGTCTTGAAATGGACCTCGCTTACGCTCGGTCAATGGTTAAAGGAGCTTCAGGAAGCAGTAAAATCACATGTTCCGCCAGTTTGTCGCTCATAAATCATGCATCAAGGTGCATTACCTCTTATTTGCAAGTAATTCAAATGAGTATGATCTAATCTTTCTATGACGTCTATTATTTAAGAATAATATGAGTTTATTCTGAGTTTAGTATGAATTTGTATGAACTTAATATTTATTTTCTTAGAAATTGTTCCTTCGTTTTTATCCTT
>JAGFPH010001382.1:20863-32127 GCA_018207615.1 Philaenus spumarius
AGTGCTAGCTCATCGTGTTGGTGATCAAATACCGTCGATTGTGTAGCGAAAAATAACCTCTGCATGACACTCGACAGATACTATGAATCTGTCATAGTTATACATCATAGCAACGCATGCATATTCCAATAATCAAAACGCAATTAATAGTCATTTTAATATGAATTGATTTTGGGGGAGTGGCAAAGTTCCTAAATCCTCTTAAAAATAACATTGTTGTGAAGGATACACCGCACAAAGGTATTTACGCTATAATAGTTATCAACATGTTTTTTTTGTGATTTGTCGTTCAGAAGATATCTCTTCATTTTATTTTCCAAACAAATTTGCAGCTAAAATATTCAACAAAACTTGTGGTGTTAGAGGTATATTTGACATACAAATTATTTAAAATCCAAACTTTTGAAGAAAATTCATGGAAGATAGGTTTTAAAGGGATGCAAAATATGTCCATGCCAATATTAACATTAGTAGGCGTCACTTGTCAATGCTCTCCACTACCAATATCTATATATTATATTGATTGGAATATTTAACATCGATCGGAAGAACCAGTACGATCACGTGGCCAATCACGGTCATTATTTGACGAGAGCTAGTCTGGAATACTTTTAAAATGCGTATTGCATAGTGGTGTCTTTTAGTATGTGTTCAGTGTTATATTGTGTTTATTTAAGTATTACGTCGTACAGCTAAGTGATGCCAAAATAAACGGTACCAGGAACTGGCACATACTTTCTCACAAACATATTTAAATTATTAAACAGATTCAGTGTGACTTCATAATTGTAGGAGAGGTGATATTAAAGTAGGAGATTAACTAAGAAATATTATTATTATCCAGAGAGAAAACTATTCGATCGATTTCGAACAAATTTAAACCAAACACGTCAATAATTAGGCCTGTATAGATGCATGAACAAATTTTTTAAACATTTTTGAAAAACAACCCCCAAAAATCGGTTATTATTATTAGCTAACCGAGAATTTTTAGAAAAATATGGTTTTTTGCATATGGTAAGGTACATTAAGGGCTACAAATAAGCCAAATTTTATGAAAACCATTAGAGCAGTTTTTTTATAAAAAAATAATAACTGTTTTTTTTGGGGTTTTTTGACCAAAAAGGATGTTGTTTTTCAAAAAATTTCAAAACCGTTGTTCTTGCATCTATACAGGCCTCCGGTGCAAATTTGTTCGAAATCGATCGAATAGTTTTCTCTCTAGCTTTGTATGCATACAGATATACAGACAGACATTTTTTTAAATCACTGTTTTGGACTCAGGGGGTCCCAAAACGGATATTTTCACAACAATCTCAACATCGATTTTTTTTGCGATCGCTATAATTTCTCTATACTATAGTGAGAAAGTAAAAAGGAAATTTGAGTAATTTAGGATATAAATTTTCAAACAGCCGTCTTTTTGAAACTCATGATTGGATTTTATCGCTTATTTTTCTTGAGATATATCATTGTTGGGTTAAACTTCATGCCAAGTTTGAACTCAATCAGTCAAACCGTTCTCTAGATATGAAGTATTTTGTACAAAACACAAAATGGCGGATATCTGGAAAACGAAGTGTTTTCGGGCCTGTGTTCCTATGAAAGTTTTTTAATTTTTAGCTATAGAATAAGCTTATGAGAGATTGCCGTATTGTTATGATTCACCCTGTATATCAAAATTATTAAATTTTAGTTAGATAGTACATTTTTTAAAGATATCTCACTCGACAAAATCTTAAAATATAATACATTTCACGTCACGTCCCAAATTATCAACTCCTATAAAAGCGAGTGTAATAGCGTACGTACGTATACAATCGTACGTATGTATGTGAGTAACATATAATGCAACAGCTGATTTCATCCATCATCTGTAAACCCAGTGTAGATTATATTTGGAGGTTATGTTTACAACTTCAATCGTTATAATTTTTTGTGAAGTTGATTTTTTTTAAATGTGAGTTACAGAACTAATGAATACTATAATATACGTTATAATATTTGCTTTGAGGTTATAAACTATATATAAATACAACCTATTTTCATCAATATATTTGCTTATACAAATTTAAAGAAGAAATAGGCCTACCTATTCGTTTAACAGCTGATTTCACCCATCATCTGTAATACTTAAACAAACCCAGTTTAGATTATAGTTTGGGGTTATGTTTAGGTAGGCCTAGATAAGTAGGCCTTCATGTTGTTTGTAAATAGTATGTTTTTTAAATTGTGTATTGCTAATGTGTATCTAATTAATCAGCCTGTGATTTTTCACGGGGGTTTACTAGTAAGTAATATATTATGTAATTCAGATTTTTCTTCCAGCTACGTAATCCTAAATACAAACCTAAAACTAGGTTTTATTGTCTTAGATCTTTATTACATAAGTCTTTCATTTAATTAATCAATATTTAAAATAAAAAAGTTTTATACGCCCATTTACATTTGAAAATTCCTGACCGTTACCTTAAACAAATTAATATATAATTCAACTTTACGCCCTTCTTAAAATGATTTTTTTAAATATTTGGACTAACATGTACAACTGTCTGTCAGTCTTGACTACGGGGGTTTTTTTTTATAACAATGCAAATTTGTAAAAAAAGAATTAACGCCATCTAATACATTTTTCGCTTCATTGCTGACAAACATTGCTTTTACATTGTTTTGACACAAAAATAATTAAACTGATAAAGAAAGACCATCTTTTAAATAACTTAACAATTTGCATAATAACAATCGGCCTGTGGAAGGGTATATAAAGCAATCTATAGTGTTACGGTTTAATGAGCAAGCAGCTTATTCACCAACATCTTTAGCATCCAGTAACATCCACCGACAGCGATGCGGACTTTTATTTACGCTTTATTAATATTTACAATAGTTTCGTTCAATTCAACGGAAGCACGGCTAAAATGTATTTCTTGCTACGACAAAGGCTGCGAAGTAGTAGATCCCAAAACATGCGAATGGGGTCCTGCTAAAGACCATTGCGGAAGAACTGTATGCGCCAAAGGTCCTCGGGAACGATGCGGAGGGATCGCCAACTATTTGGGAACGTGCGGCGAGGGTCTGCGGTGCGTCTGCGATAGATGTACAGGATGCTCTACTGAAACCAATATCTGCGACTCGATTGGAGTGTTTGAAAATTGTTGGGAACAGTTCAAATCAAGATCTCTTATGGATTAACCAAGCGACCGTTTTACAGGTAAGTCAAACTAATAACGAATCACTTTGAATTATGAATAATCAAATGGTCCTAATCAAATTTTCCAGTATTCATTTTGATCAACATTGTAAACTTACCTTCAAAGTACAATCTAGGATAGGTTAGTCTTCAATTATTGTTGAAACGAATCGGCTGTAAAAAGATGCATTATCATACGTGTACTATCATAACTATATAATAATTATCACTTTCTCTGTGTTCCATTCGATTACTTATCGACAACATTAGTTTATCTTCATCCGATTCTCATAATATTAAGTTATTTAAGTTGTCGCAACTGAAAACATTGGGTTTAGACGAAAATGAAGTAGAAATATACGAACAAAACACACAATCTCAACTATCGTTATTTCTATTCAATTTAAGTATTCGTAAACAATCGTATTATATCTTATTATTTCTGATTGCCTTACTGAACTGGTTGATTTAACTATAATTTTACTTTTTTGTGTACTAACAGCTCTCAGTCCTTTATTTTTCTTTTTTATTCCCTGGTGACGTACGTTTCGCCTTTTCTATTCAGGCATTATCAAACCTACACTTCACTAGTACTTTACATTTGTTAATGCACGTCAAGTTTTTAAAATGAAACACTTATACAAAACATTCACAAACAACATGTAACACATAACACAATACAACACTCGATAGGGACATTTAAATTTTATTCATAATTACGCGAGCCGAACGTACGTGTGGCCGCGATCGTTTTTTGCAAGCTACTGATTTTCCTTATCAGTCCAGTGTGCTACCTAGCTTAAGTTGGAGGGGGTCCATCTGAATGATTTTGTCAAATATATTGTTGGATTGGAATAAGGTTTTTTCATTTAATAATATTGTTGGGTCTATTTTAGTGTGTTTATAAATTTGGAATTCCTCCAAAACGTTCATAATAGGGCCTTTCGAGCATTTATGTAATATTTGCAGGTTTTTGTCTATTGGTGTAACTGTGGCCTGTTTCTATTAAGTGTTCTGCAAATTTGGAAGGTTTATTATTATTGCTGGTATTCTTATTTGGGATATGCTCTTTAAATCTGGTTTTGAAGGATCTTCCGGTTTGGCCTATATATTGCATGTAGCAATCATCACATGTTATTTTATAAATGCCGCTTGCGTCATGATGGTGTTTATATATTTTATTTTGCGTTATCGCTTGACTTAAGTTGTTAGTTGTTCTATAGGCAAGTTTGTATCCTTGTTTTTTGAAAATTCTTTGAAAATATGATGAACTACAATATCCGCTTATGTTTTTTCATGGAGAAGATGGATATCCAATAGACATTTCACAATGTGATCCTACAAAACGAAACTTCCTTTACAAAAATGTATCATCTGCGACCAGTATTTATGTCTGGATAGTTATGGAGAGGGAAGGAGAAAATAAATTGTTTCGTTATGGTGCTTTATTTAATCAGTGTTTAGTTGACATGTACGATAAAATAGAGACGGAAAAATTTAATTACATCAGATATCTTTAACAAGAAATCTTTAACAGATAGGAAACAAGACGTTCAAACAGATCAACTTTTAAAATTAGTAGTACTGCCAACATTTTTTACAGTCCAGCCTACGTAGTTTTTTCACATCCTTTATTATACAAGTTAAGGTTTATTGTCATAAATGTGTACAAATTGTTTCCTTTTTTATTCTGTGTCAAATCACCTTGCAAATGCAACATTTGGCGAAATTAGCCTACTTACGGCAAGACTCATTCAACATTTGTGGAATTTTAATCAATATTTTGAATTGTATTTAAGTCACAAAAATCACGTAAGTATGAATTTACATCTAGATTGTAATTAGCTTTAATATTTACTTTCTCCACCCTATACGTAGTATATGGAAAACGTATTGTTTTCGTCCAAATTTTCGAATTTTAATTTTTAGTGCAATTATCTGTTTTGGTGCTCCCTGAACCCCAAAAAATGTTTAGTGGAATTATCTGTGTTGGTGTACCCTGAACCTAAAAATATGTTTAGTGGAATTATTTGTTTTGGTGCTCCTTAACCCAAAAAAGTGTATTTTTATCACCAAAAGGCGTCCTTTTTTTTATAAGGCGAGAATAGGACTGTATAACTGTATAAACCTCTCTTTCAATCTAAACCCATTGTTATACAATAAGTACACATTCATATTTGCAATACCGAAAAAATAGAGAATGAAAAAACATAAACTAAAACCAAGTTATTGAATTACTTTTACTAACAGATATAATACAATACACGCACTCGAAACCATTTATTCGTTAAATAATCAATACACCTAAAACAAGGAAACGTTGCCAACATGATTAATGTAGTACACCTATTAAGTATGATTTATAATTTTGGAAACATTAATGGCCGTCAACCAACTTTATTGATTAAGAAGCGAATTTAAAAATGGCAATCGGACACAGTAAATTAATTGTTAGACATTACGGTTCGGTGTAGTGTCATGGCGAGTATAGTAAAATCTCTCCAGGTAACCAAAGAGAGCGATAGAGATATTTGTACTTTATTGTTTACCCTATATTCTTTAGCTATACTAGTAGTTCTGTGAACAGTACCTCACTCGTTGAAATAAAGAATGCGGTTTTGAGCTTAGGTTAAAAATAGTGTGCCAGTAAGAAAGTAAGCAGAAGGTTTAGCCAGTGAAACATTATTTTGCAATTCCCTCGATTCCGGGGATTCTAGTTCTCGATTTTTCCCTTGAGCTTTAACTGCTAAATATTTTCTTTTATAGGACATTTGTGTTTTATTTAGGTAATGCGTAAGGTAGCTAAAAATATCGCGTTATTAAGGGAAAACATAGAGTACCAACACTTCCCACGCTGTCCAACGATAATTTTTTGTATGTCCTTTATCGCCGCGAGGTTTCATTTGTTTCATCTCATTTTGCAATTCAAGTAAAGCTAAGTCAAATAATTTTATGGAATAATAATTTACAAGTATACAGTTCAATTCTTTGATTTATTCTCTACACTTTTTTATAATAATGTGTCATTTTTGGGCTAAGGATATAGTATTCCTAAATTACTATTACCTAATTTTGTTAGCAGTCTTGTAGAAAAAACATAAAAACTGGTGTTTTCAAAATAAGAAATTTTAAATTGATACATATTTTTATACAGTTCTATTTAGAACTAAATTATGAAACTTTTTTAAATTTTAAGAAAAAAATCACAAACAATTTTTACAACTTTTTATGTAGGCCTAAAGTTGAACTTTTTCCTTTCGTTACTGAACATGCTTGTTTCTTGAGCTAATAACTTTGTTAATTTTACTTCAATCATTTTTTTACTGGCATATACGAATTATTTGAACCTTTATCTACAAAAAAGCTATGGAACACTTTTGAATTGGTTTAGAATAAAATTATAAAATACATGGTTAAAATACAAAACGATTTTTAACAAATTTGAAGTTTGCGGCCATTTTGTTAGCTTTCGGTTAGAAATACGGAAAAAATCAGGAATACAATTTTGTTTAAAATCAAGTTTGCTACTCGCAAAATGCTATTAGTTTTTAAATTCGACTTACGGTTTAGCCACCAACTGGCTTTGGAAAAAGCTTACACTGAAAGAAACGATGCAGCCGCCATATTTATTTTATCTATGGGGTTAAAAATGAAAAAATGGAAAACCCCGAATATACATATCGCTCGGCCTAGGAATAAGGAACATTCATGAAAAAAATCATCACAATCGGTCAAGGCGTTTGGCCGTAATCGTGTGACGAATCGTGAGACAGACACACAGACGAAATGCCGAGCTAAATCGGAGACCTCGCTTCGCTCGGACAACCATGAATTACAGTCTATTTTATATTATTATTTTCGATTAAATATTTCAACTTTTAAAAATAGTTTTTCTTAACACATTTTTGAAGAAGTCAAAAATGATTCAATAATGAACTTTTTGTGTTACATTAACTTACATGGCAGTCTTAAAACTGTTGATTAATATATATATAAACGTCATCTTAATGTCATCACTAGGCTCCCAATTTGAGCTCACTGTTTTAAATACATATGTGCCTTAAAATTTGGTTCAGAAGTCTAACATTTGGTTGTGGGTAATACATGACAAGTTCTCAAGTGGCTTAATTATTTATAAAACGTTGATAGTCGACGAGTATCCAGAAAAAAGAAGAAAAACACGTTAATTTAATTTTAAACTGTTACTTTATTTAGTTTAATTTGAAACATTTTTGAACTCAATTAACAGAATAGTTTTCCTTTACATTGCTGCAAAACGCGTTAGTATTGTTAATATTTAACTGTTATTATTAAGTTATTTAACACTACTATTAAACATAACTATATTTTTTTCGTTTCTACAATATAAGTCAAAATTTTTGAAGATTGTGATTTTTCAAGCGATAAGTTTTCAATAATAATAAATAATAGAAATTAGTATAGTTGTAGATAGGCATAGCTTTTCTGGTTGGGGTTGGACCGATGCAGGTTACTCACCGTAGGCCTACCCTGTAAAGTTTACATAAATTTCATTATTATTCTTTTATGTTCTTGAAGCACTGTGGTACACTTTGAAATTAAACGATATCTTCTACAAAAATGAAAAACGTTACCTTAACTACTTATGTTTATTCCGATAACGTTATAATCTGTAGAGTAGGAACATAGTTATATACAAACCATGTTATTTGAAAGTAACTTTGTTATTTTTTGTTACTTTTTATTAGTGGTTTTGTTATTATTTTATTCAAAATTATTAATGTAAAATTCTCTTCTTAGTTTCAATAAAAAGTTTGGAGAAATCCAACCTTGAAACATTGAAATGTATTTTTCAAGATTCACTTCATTAAAAGTAAAGTAGATGTATTTATGTTTAAAATAATAACTTTAAATAGAAATGTACTTCTACATATATATATTCAACTTGTAAAACGTTTTTATTATCAACAGAGGGGAATCGAGCTGTGAACTTCTGCTATTGTCTCACAAAGTACAGCCGGAAGGTTGAACGAATTCCGTCAAAGGTTCAAATAGTTCAGAATGTAATTCTCTTTGTCATGGTGTATCGTAACATAGAATGTATTCCTAATTAGGAAATGTATTTTAGTTAAAAGAAATTTATTTTTATATTAATCTTAAATTGTTAAGCAGATAATAATTATACTTAGCTTATTCTTGTCATATTGCATTGTGAATATCTGTAAGTTTAGTTGGTCCGGTAAAAAAAGGTTGTTTTGATCTAAAAATACAATCTAACCTACATAACGAACTAAAATAGCAAAACTATAATTTCTGTAGTTGTTTAAGTTTTTATTTTATTTTTAATAGTTTGGAAAGTGGGCTTGACAGAAATAATCTGAAAACAACTTGTATATCCAGAAATTAGACTAGTAGGCTACATTGTCTATACCTCTAGAACCGCTGATCTGATTTTCGTACATTCTTATGATTTTACAAAAGGGTTTCTGTAGTATTGCTTGAAGCAGTATTGTGATCTACGGTTAACGTATGAAAAATCCCAATTTTTCCTACAATATTTTGAAATTTTTAAGTAGCCCATTAACTATGTAGTACTGCTAAAAAATAAGAAAACTATGTCTACTTAAAAAAATTTTTTTTTTCAAGATACACTTTCGACAACATAGATACAAATATTTTTTAATAACAATGTTTAAAAGAAACTTATATTTTTACTTTATTTTATTTTATACAATTTTATTTTATTACTATACAAATTAAAATAATGATCTCTTAACTGATTTTATGTAGGCCTACACATTTGGTTATAGTTTATATGGCAATTAAATAGTTGAATGACTATGAATGAATAATAAATTAATATAATCAGTTAATACTAATTAATATACACTCAGCTGACAGGTTTGTTAGAAATAAAATGAAATAACGGAGGCTTTACAATAAATTTTACACGAGAAATCCTAGCTGTTATTTAAACCTGTGATTTTAAGTTCTATTTTAATTTAGTGATTACAATGTTTCGATGGTTTGTATAATGTAAATTGTTCAAAAATAAATAAACACAGTTTGTTGTTATGAAATTAATTTAATTTGTTCTCAACAAAAAATGTTAATTTCATTAAATGAAGAAACCTTTATAAATGTAGGCCGATTATAAATGTAATTAGAGAAATTAGTTTATGCCTGAGAAAAAGCTTATGATGGCTGGCCTATCTGAGACCAAATAAGTTAACGAAATAGTACGTTACCAAATATACAATGACTAAAAGACTATTGAAACTAAATAGTTTCAACATTAAACTTCATCATTTTTTGTAGTTTTGTTATGTATGCAATAGTATATTATTTCTCTTATATACAAGCAAAACATTAGTTTAAAATATTATTCAAGAGTAGAGAACTCTGGGGTTCCCATAGGACAAACAAAATATGGTTAACTTTTATATTGCAATGATCATATTTTAGTTGTAGGCCTATACAACTCTTAAGATTGACAATCTTTAATATTTTTTTCTATATAATTATCGGTTTTCCTAATACTGTGCATCAAATTAACTGATGAACTTTACACAACTTTAATGACTGTAACTTCTAATCATTTGAAGTTAGGAAAAATGCTAATACAAGGCTACAGAGGCATTTAGGTATGCTAATAAAGTAGAGTTTTTTTATTTTAGTGCTATCATCGCTAAAATACAAACGATAGTTTTTTTTATACAGTTTTGCAACATAATAATAGATTTGTATTTTCAAATGTTGCACATTGTTAACATTATATTTTGAATAACTTTGAAAAAGAAGAACTGAAAACAAAATAATGTTAATTTTGTATTGATGTCTTTTTTTGTTGTTGATATTATAGGCCTAGCCATTACTTTTGTGAAGGTATTATTGAGGTCTTACAATTTCTATAAATTGTATAATGTGTATTGTTACTTTGAAAGCTGCAGACAAGAAAGCTACAAACGTCGATATTAGTTAAGGCTTTCCGAAAACTACTTAAATCCAATTTACACACTTTATCAATGAAGCAAAATCTTAGTTCCCAGATCAGCTGAAAATGGTACGTCTTGAACACATAACACATAACACATAAGGAATGTGGCAGGGCGTTGTTGGCCCAATAAACATAGAATTCAAAATTATATAACCACGGGTCAAACTTGTTTTTAAAAACATGGTTGTACAATTAATTCAATGTGTATTTTAAACTGTCGTGGAACGTGACAGGGAAACATTTGTCCTCAAATTACGACTAAAAGATTTGCCTTGCAAATTAAACGCATTAATGTTTGTCCATGCAAATATTTGATGTAGCAATATGAATGCAGGATGTTAATTTTTGAAAAATTTTAGTTCCAACAAACAAGTTTAAATAGAGAGATTTTTGTAGCAAGGTAAAATAAGTATGGATTCTTGAACATTTGACTTAATTTAACAAAAGTAATCTTACAAATTTATCTAATCCCATATGTTTTATTAAAGGAGTTGTATACTGGTTTTCATTACGTAACAAAGCGATTTGATGAGTGATTATTTTATATAACTCTAGGGGCTTTGCACCTGCTCGTTTCGCTCGCCAACTCCAGTGGTGACTTATGGTGATGCCAATGCAAACCACAAAATCCCTAATTTTGTTCATAATTTTAAAATGTTTAATAGGAATTCCTACGGAAATTATAATTTATTAGCACATAGGCACTTGGATCTAAGGAGGGTAGTGGGTGTAGCTGTGAACTGTACATAAAGTAAGAGATAATAGTTCGAAATAGACACGTAATATCCCGAACATTGGTCCACAAAATCCCCAATTTTGTTCATAATCTTTTAATTTTTTACAGGAATTTTAAATATTTTCGGAATAATAAGTAGCCTAAAATATTCTCTGAGAAGTCCTCTACAGGTTAATGAAAGTTTCGTCAAAATCGGTGCACGCATTCCGGAGATTATCCCGGCCAAACAGACAGACAGACAAAAAAGTATATTAAATGTGTATTTAGGTATAAAATAAATAAATATTGCGCTTGACTTGTGAGAAGATATACTTGATAGAATAAACTTTGAAAACAAAATCTCACAAATAATACGTTTATTA
>JAGFPH010001382.1:47127-61459 GCA_018207615.1 Philaenus spumarius
AGTTATACAGCCATAACAATGATAATATATTGCCCTGTAACTTTGACGAGTTGAACTTTGATGTTAATATTTCACCAATGTCGTGACTAGCCAACTATTGTTACTACACTAACTGCCTTCCACATTCGACAAAATAATGTTTTCTGGTTTAAGATATTTTTAGAAAAGTATAAATAATAAAAAAAAAACATTTTGTATAAGCTTTATACATTTCATCAAATAGTAGTGAATGGATATAATGAGAAAAATAACAACTAAACCATAAAACCTAGGAATTGAGTACGTTCGAAACCACTATTTTTTTATCTTCTTAAATATTTTCACGTTATAATTATTAGTATCATAGTAATTAGCGAAACCATATAGTTTATTAGGTCAGCTCCTTTCATTTCAATAAATAAATAAATGTGTGACATTTCACCATTATTTTTGCAAATTATGTTTAAATTGTTTACAATAAGCGTTATGAAATCAACTTCTATAAAAGCGAGTGTACGTACGAGCGTACGTACGTGGAGTAACATTTAATATAACAGCTGATTTCACCCATCATCTGTAAACCCAGTGTATATTATAGTTTGAGGTTATATTTACAACTTCAGTCGATATAATTTCTTGTGAAGTTGATTTTTTAAATATGAGTTATAGAACTAATGTATGTTATAATAATTATACTTTATAATATTTGCTTTGAGGTTATGAACTGTACATAAGTAGGCCTACAACCTTTTATCATCAAAATATTCGTTTATACAAATTTAAAGAAGAAATACCTATTCGTTTAACTTAATAATATAACAGCTGATTTCACCCATCATCTGTAATACGTAAACAAAACTTAGCGTAGATTATACTTTGGAGTTATGTTTACAACTTCAATCAATAATATAGCCTATAATATTTATTACTTCTAAATCACTTGATCTATCAATATGAAATAAAAGGCAATTAAAAGATCATATTTTTATCTTTCTATAAATATATATAATAATACACATAAACACAAAATCTTAACAAATTTAATATCCCTACAGTTTTATAGTCCTTATAATTGCACACATTTAATGAGTTAAAAATCCCCGACTGCATAATTAGGTAGGCCTAGATAAATTGTGTTGTTTAAATAGTATTTTGTATAAATGATGTACTTCTGATGTCTATGTAATTAATCCGCCTGTGATTTTTCACGGGGATTTACTAATACATTATAAAAGTGGGTTAGATCAAAATCATTAGTTCGGTACAGTTTAAAAAAAATGTTATCCACACTTTTAAAACCCAGACTTACTATTTGTGACAAATAACATTACATACATTTTGTTTACTTATCAGTTACATTGTTACATAGAGAACTTACATAGTTTATAATTGAAAGTAAGCAATCATGATACACAATTTATTAATTAAGACCTAGTCAGTGATAAGTTAGTACATTAGTTTTTAATAGCTCTGCAATATAATTTTTGATTCAAGGAACTCCTTAATAAATCATCTGTTTCGGCCATCTTTGCCGGAATAAATATGTCTCAGTTATATATCAGAAACAGTATATAGCTAAACCTAATAAAGAGTTTTAACTTTTTTTTAATTTCAGAATGACTTCAAAATAGTCCTTTCTTTAACATATACTAATTAATAATGAAACGGGTTTATTTCCGTTTCTTATTTGGATATGGAGTTAAATAAAGAGAACTTAATGTCACTATTTTTGTGTAATTTTTAAATGAATATCCGTATAATTTCTTTCTTAAATCTTACGTATGACATACAAAAGAAAGCAGTCGAAGGACTGCCAACAGAAGTGAAAACTGTAATGAATCGTTGGTCATATTGGTTTAATCTGAAATCCGATTATTTTAACACTATCAAGTAAACTATTTTAACACAACTTACAAAATGAGGAAGTACAATGTTCATTTCAGAGGTATTACCAAGTAAACTATATTAACACAACTTACGAAATGAGGAAGCATAATGTCCATTTCATTGGTAGCATGCATGTATTTTATATCGTGATTCGATTGTGGTAAAGATAGTGCCAAGCAGCGTGAAGCGTCACTTGAGCATGCGCTATAACGTCTTACCCTCTCCTACTCGACTGTGAGTCTTCAGTACAGTCACCACCGAAAAGTGTTGATATACAACCAACACGACTACATAGCAGGCATGAATTAGGTAGGGCAGGCAGCTCTGACTGTACTCCACCGCGAGAGGGGAAATGTGGTGGAAGCCGGCGTAGGAGACTTGCACACCCCCTCTTCACGCTCCATCCTAATTGGCGCTATCTGTACGGTGTAGTACGGAGCGCGAGATTTAATTCGAATACAAACGCAAAAAATTGCCGAACGGGCCATAAGATGTTTTCATTTCAAAAATACTTCGGAATTTCATGTTTCTAGTTGTTAAAATAAATCAAAAGCTTTTCAGAAAATTTGTTCACTAGTCTGGTATTTTAAATGAATGTCGTAAAGTTCCTTTCAATAACATAACGTACGACGAAAGGATCATTTCAACCAAATTTAGTGTTCCTAGATAAAACAGGTTTACCTAAAGTTGTTTTGAAATAAATAAATGAAAATTACTTTCTTAAACCGTGTGCCTAAGTTATAAAAGTAACAAACTTTAAAATTGTAATGAAGGATGTATCTAATCCCATGATCCAAATTACTATTAATTTTAATATTTAAAAAATAATAATAAAACATTGCAATGCTATAGAACAACACATTTTATTTACAGTAAACTTTACAAAAATGGCGTAATTTCAAATACAAGTTATTCGAATAAACCAATTGTTTTTATTTAACTTTTTGTAATAATTACTATAGTCCTAATATTAACCATGAGTTATTAATATTATAATCCAAAGTTTGAATTTTTTCTTCAAATTTGCAAAGGGGGGACTCTTACCACTTACAAAAAAGTTAAAAACACCCCTTTTGTCCGGCCTATATCTCGGAACCTATTCGAGATACCGAACTTTACGTTAAAGTAAATTAGAATATAGACCTTTATCTTTAAGTATGTGTCAAATTAAAGTAGTTTGAACATTTTGTTTAAGAGCTACAGCGTTTTGAAAAAAAGCTTGAAAGCTAAAAAACTGGAAATGAAAAACGTTCAATTTTTAAATGACTATTTCTCCGAATGGAATTAATATATTTGAAAACGATTATAGGTAGTAATTCTACTCGCTATACTGCTAAATTTGTTGCAATAAAAAGTATCATTTATAATCCAAAGTTTGCATTTTTCTTAAAATGTTGCAAAGGGGGGACCCTTACACTTACAAAGTAAACGGTACCAGATAACTGCCACATACTTTCTCCCAGTTGAAACTTTATACCTTCCAAAAGTAGCATAGGAAGTGGTTATTTAGAATTGCAAAAGTAGGACATACCATTGAAAATATTAGATGCATGTAACACACACCTATATTATATTATTATTTAAACTATTCGATCGATTTCGAACAAATTCGCACGAGACATGCCAATTAGGCCTGTATAGATGCACGAAAAAAGGTTTTGAGAAACAACCCCCTTTTTGGCCAAAATCCCCAAAAATCAGTTATTATTATTATTATTACCTAAACGAGCATTTTTAGAAAGATGCAGTTTTTTGCATATGGTAGGGTACATTAAGGGCTACAAATAAGCCAAATGTTATCAAAATCGTTAGAGGCGTTTTTGAGAAATTTAGATTTTTCTCGGTTTTTGGCAAATTTTGGGGAGTAAACCCCCTTAAAAATCAAAAATTTGAAAAAATGAAAAGAATGCCTGGAGATATTCAAGAACTACACCTACATACCAAATTTCATCAAAATCGGACGGTTGGTATAGTCTCCAGTTCTGTACAATCCTTACAGACACACAGACACACGTACAGACATCACCAAAAAACACTTTTTTGGGTTCAGGGAGCACCAAAACAAATAATTCCACTAAAAATATTTTTGGATTCAGGGAGCACCAACACAGATAATTCCACTAAACATTTTTTGGGGGTTCAGGGAGCACCAAAACAGATAATTCCACTAAAAATTAAAATTCGAAAATTTGGACGAAAACAATACTTTCTCCATACTACGTATAGGGTGAAGAAAGTAAAAGTTAAAAACACCCCTTTTGTCCGGCCTATATCTCGGAACCTATTAGAGGTAGAGAACTTTACGTTAAAGTAAATTAAAATATAGACCTTTCACTGAACAATATACAGTTAATACATACTTAATACTATATACTTAATCTCTAGATAACAATTTTCATGTTTCACATTAAGTATGAACATGCAAATAAAACAACTGTTTCAATTACAATAACGCTGCTTTCAACTAACTTTAATTGTTCGCACTAAATATACGTTAATGTGTTACTGTATGTAGTGTTGCTGTAAATGGGTTAGTGTCATGGTGTGCCAAAGCTATCGATTATTGGAAATCTGTGTGTCATCCCGTTGCCATAGTGACGGAGACTGGTTTGATGTTTATTTTAAATTAATAGCAGCAAGCAGCTTCTGCTGAGCAGTAGATTGCTGATAGGCGTATGTGTGTCACCCGTCTAGAACACTCCTTAAGATGGAACTATAACAATGGAATCGTACTGTTTCTCACTAGAAAATGCTTTTATACACCCAATAAAACTTCCATACTTGTTCAAAAACATGGTAGGTGGACTTTTTTTATTGGTGTTATTGTTTTGAATTACATTTTATTTCCGATTCGATTTCTCTTCAATAAAAGACTGCATAAAACAAGATTAAATCTGTTTCATTTAATTTTTAAATATATCAAATTTTATTTCTATTTTTTACTTTCTCCACCCTATACGTAGTATATGGAGAAAGTATTGTTTTCGTAAAAATGTTCGAATTTGAATTTTCAGTTGAATTATCTGTTTTGGTGCTCCCAGAACACCAAAAAATCGTTTAGTGCAATTATCTGTGTTGGTGCTCCCTGAACCCAAAAATATTTTTAGTGGAATTTTTTGTTTTGGTGCTCCCTGAACCCAAAAAAGTGTTTTTAACGTGGTGTCTGTCTGTCAGTGTGTCAGTATGTATACACGACCAGAGGGGACACTATTGGTCCGATTTTCATGAAATTTGGTATGTAGGTACTAAACACTAATATCTCCAGGCGTTTTTTTCATTTTTTGGAATTTTTAATTTTTAAGGGTAATTTACCCCTAAAAACCAATAAAAAACGACAAAAATGCAAATTTCTCAAAAACGGCTCTAACGATTTTGATCAAATTTTCAGTATTTATAGTGCTTAAGATGCCAAACAAAATGACACCACCCGCTTTTATCAAAACTTCGGCGTTTCATAATTATGGGGAAATGTTAAAAAATAAACAAGTTTATGTTGTCAATCTAGCATCACGGCGACGGCCGCACGGCGTAGCACAACGGTAGCGAAGACGGCCAGTAATTCAAAGGTCGCGCGATCGAATCCCGCCTGGGACAATAACTTTTTTATACGATTGACGTAGGTAGAATATTATTTTTTTGTTTTGTTCTAAAAAGTAGTAAATAAAATGATTAAAAACAATAATATTTTGACTACAGTAAGTTGGGAGAAAGTTTGTGTCAGTTAACTGATACCGTTTATTTTGTTTATATTTTACAAGTATGTTTTTTATCTATCATGTGTAAGTAGTCTTATGGATGCATTTTGTCACTGATGACCTGAAAATTACAAAGTACCTAAAGATAGGATTACAGATCCGAAACGCGTCATGAAAAACGAAGGGACAAGATGGATAAAAAGATAATACGACAAAAGTAACAGCTTTAGATATTTACAACATATTTTCAAACCATATAGTATTGATAGAACTACATCGTATACTGAATTTAAATTTCGTAAGAAGCCTTTGAGGCGAAAATTATTCGACGGAAACTACATTGCAAAAATTAAGTAGAACGATATTTTTATTTCATTGCTACAATTTATGTCCTTAAAACTAAAGAAAGATAAAAATGTGCTATTTATTTCTCTAGCACTAGCAACTTATCTCTTTCTCTCCTGTGGCTTCCTTAAGTAATACTATTAGCGTTAAATTTAATGCCCAACATCACTCAAGTACATATTCTATCAAGCATATTTGTGGAAGTAATATAATTTTTTCCAACTGTTTTTTCACTGTCACTCTCAATATCCTAAATATATATTTGTATCATGAATTTTATAATTTACTATTACTCACAAACGTTCTCGCTAATTTGTATAGTTTACAGTTTCGTCACATCTTACTGCCCGGGAGCGAACATCTGTGAGCCGTTATTTGACCATCTATTATAAATAAATTTTACAGGAATTAATTGTTTTTAGAATGTCTAAACTCGGGACTAAAAAAGAATTAAAACCCTCGTTCTTGCTTGTATGCATAGACTTCCCAAAAACTGAGTAAGTGGAAGGTGCCAAAACATAAGCACACATTTCGTTTTATTGTAAGTACCATTCTCGTTTTTTTAATTGGACGCTTCAGTCCCTAGTATACCGGGAATTTTGTTTATTCTTCTACTTCTAAATTGTAACATGACTTTTATTACAAACTAAAGAAACTTTTACCTTATCACTTCAACCAGTTACCGGATACTTATCTTAGTAACAGAGCATTATTAAGCTATTTAAAATGAAACATCTCAATGACAATATGGTGTTATCCTTTCAAAGTATTTACTTATTTTCCAGTATAGACTGTAAGTACACAAAAGAAACAGAGTTACAGAAAAGCTAAAGGAGTCAAACACAGGTTGCAATGGATCACCCCTAGTCACTGGAGATCGTTTTTAACAAGCTAGCTTGGTATGTATCTATGTATCTATGAATCTATGTATCTACGAATCTATGTAACGGAATCTTTGAACGTGATTTTCACCCCCTTCAAAACGTCTGATTGATATGAAACTTTGCACACTTTTCAAGGACCGATGACAATGTAATAATTTAAATAGTTTCTCCCATTATACTTTCCAGGACCCTCAGGATTAGCGATTTTTTATTATAGCCTGACTTGTAACCTATGTAACGGAATCTTTCATAGTAATTTTTACCAACTAAAAGACATCTGATTAACTTGAAAATTTGCACACTTGTCAAGCATATATGACAATACAATGATTTACATACACCTCCATCCGATACCCCCGCACCCCCCTAAATTTTACATGCATAATTTTAAATCTATTGTCACACATACGATATACAAAAAATCGAGTCTCTTGATTACAATTATGTAGGCTATATTTGATTCGGTTTTAAGACCAAAAAATAAGAAAATAAATTATATTTTAAAAAAACTATAAAAAAACACGCTTTAATAGTAAACCAACTAAAAATTTGAAAATAATTATAAAAAAGCGTGGGGTGGTTTTACTATATTTTTATAATAACTCTACTTTTATAAATATCAGCCAATGAAGTATTTTTAACATTTGATGCCAAGCACACCTCGCTTTTTTACAATTATTTTCAAATTTTAAATTAGTTTGCTATTAAAGCGTGTTTTTCTTTTAGTTTGTTAAACTATAATTTATACCTGAGCTATACTATGCACTCCTCGTCTTAAAAAAGTCGTTGTAGGCTTAATATTGTCGTTGTAAATAATCAGAGTATACATGGAATACAATATACAGATTAGTTTAGTTTTAAAATACTTTAATAAAATTATTTTATACGCTGTATTTATTTTATTCCAGAACATTCTTCTTTTTTTTTAAAGTTGAAGGAAAATGATGATGAAAACTCAAATAAATTACCGCTTAAAAATTCGCTTAAATTACCGCTAATAGAAAAGGCTTTTGAAGATAATATTGTTGTGCTGCTTTTCTTGATGCTGCACAAGCTTTTGACAGGATGTGGCATGAAGGCCTTGCTATTAAGCTTAGTGGATTTTTAAGAGCTAAGAGGAATCATATCTTGTGGGTCGTTTGTTTTGCGTTGTGTATGGCGATGCTAGATCAACCTTCTATCCCATACAGGCTGGAGTGCCTCAGGGCAGTGTTCTCGGACCCATCTTGTATTTGTTATACACAACAGATATTTATACCACTAATAATACAACTGTTGCCACATTTTCGGATGTCACAGCAATATTAACCACTGATGAAACTCAAGCTCAGGCAACTGACCATCTTCAAAGATGTCTTGACCGGGTAGCGGAATGGACCTGTGACTGGAAAATCAAACTCAATGAACAAAAATCAACACATGTTACTTTTGCTTTGCGACAAGTAGATACTAGGCAATGTATTTATATAAATAGCAAGCTAATACCGCAACATGATTTGGTTAAATACTTAGGAATGCATCTTGATAAACGCCTTACATGGAAACTCTACATGAAAAAAATGTAGAAAGGATTCGCCAAGGGGGCACTCCATCTTAATATTGATAAAAATAACAAAACATTTCAATTTTTTTCGTCTAATTTTGTTCCCTGTGATTTTCTGAACAATTTGATATATAATAAGTATAGATAATATGCTTATAATTAGTTTATTTTATCTAAAAACGAAACGCGTACATGTATATTCTCCAAATAACTAAGTCTTTTTCTAGGCCGTTTTCAGAAAGTTTTGTTTCTCACGTTTTCATTTACTGTGGCAGACATAACTCAAGTTGTATTTAAGATAGCCTCATAATTATTTTATTATTTTGAAGAGGACATTTCATTGTACAACCTGTAGTATGGATATACATTAGTTCTATAGTAAAGATTTTAAGAAATGTTTAAAAAAAGATTTCACTAAAATATTTCATAAAAAATTAAACAACATATTTTTTACAGAAATATTTTATATAATTTAATATCCACACTACAGGTTGTAGAATGGAATGCCCTCTTAAAATTAAAAAAATTAAAATGAGACTATCTCAAATACAACTTGAGTTATGTCTGCCACAGTGAAGCCTAGTTAAATCCGTAAAAATTTACCCCCCCTTTACAAAGAAAAAATTTACTGTTGGTACAAAGAAGCCAAAATAGTATAATTCGTGCAATGACCAACGCAAGATGGTATCAGCGTAATGAAGAAATCTGAAATCAGTGGAAGACGTTATAACAGATTATGCAAACAGACATGAGAAGAGACTCTTTAATCATGTTAACGTGGAAGCTTTACAGCTACTGGACACGGAACTGTGTATAAGAAGACTTTGCCTGCTGAAGTCACAGGATCAACCTTATTATTGAATTTTTAGATACCTAGTAAGGTTTATGCAGCTAGAACCTAGATTGTGATTTATTCTTCAATACATGTGTCTCGCTTTCTTGTATATGTGTTACTTACTTAAGCAGTAGCTTAAGATTGTAATATTCTAGTATTTCAAAATAAATTTTTGAAAAATAAAAATTGCAACCCATTTTGCTAACGAGTGTTACAACACGAGGCAAAATATCTTTTGGCCATTGTGACATTTTTATCATTGCATATTTAATCGGCATGATTAAAAGTTGGTTAGTTCTTAAACCACTACCCAATATTGGTTTAGTCATTTTTTATAAAGCAAACTTTGCGATTTTTTATAATAGTTGGCTTCTATTATTATTTGTATAATAGAGTTATAGTTAAACATCGACAGATAAACATCTCAGATATTTACATCTATGCGAATTTCATGCCTTCAGTGCTAAACACATTAAGCTTTCACCGTCCTATTATTTAAATGTAAACGCATATAACATTTAATAAATAAATAACTTTATTAAAGTAGTTTTTTTATTGTAAACGTAAAATTCTGTAAAGAAAATCATTGTTATCTATACTATTAGTATAAAGAGGTACAATTTGTTTGTTTTTATGTAGGGGGTAATCTCTGGAACTATTAAACCAATTGAAACATTATTTTATATAAAAACCTACACCATTCCCGAGTAACATAGGCAAGAATTCATTTTCATTTGAGGGTTGAAACAACCCCTAAAACAATATATATTAATTGTTATACTTTCCTTAAAACTAGAGAGCTGAAAACTTTTACATTTCTTTATTGCAATATAGGCTACATAAAAACGTAAACCATATTTGCATTTTATTACGTGCTGGTAAGTTGTGAACATGTAATAACAACTCTTATAACAATAAAAAGCAATTGTTATACTTATCTTAAAGCTGAACAACTGAAAATTTGTAAATTTATTTGTTGCAAGTTACATAGAAAAACTAAACCACATTTAATTTTTTTTACGCGCTGCTAAGGGATGAAAAAGTAATAACAACCCTTATAATAATAAAAATCATAATGTATTTGCATTTTGACTTGGGGATTGGCGAACGAAGCGAGCAGGGGTAGGAACCTCTAGTTGCCCTATATAAAATTACAGTACTTGTACTTATGAAATGCATTCAAATAGCTGCACTAACCAACGGACAATTTAGCATAGAAAAATTTTAAATTCTGTTTAAAATACTAATTACAGTACATAACTCTCCTTTCAATCTAATTTCACCATAAACTAAAGAATGGTTTCACTGAATGGCTGTTATATCTCAGTTCACAGTCCAATCGTTGCAACATGCTCATGAAATAAACATTATTATGATAACCGTGGACCATGGTGTAACTGTTGAAAGTTTTATTTCATTTGAAATTAATTCACCAACTGAATAAAGTAAAATAATTTTTTAAATAACAACGTGTCCCTAAATTACATAAAGTGACACTTTTATTTTAGAACGCTCTCTTCCCTAGCTCTGACTGATTGACCGATTCATCATTCTCGATTAACTCCTGTGAATAGACACTGTTAACAAGTACTCCGTCACTCAGTAGTACCGCGTCAGCTGACAAATGACAAGAATAATTACTGCCTGTTTATTTACAAGGCTCTGCTGCAGCCAGGGAATATTTGGTGAAAAGTAATGATTAATTTAACTAAAATTACTATAATCCATACAAATTTAAAATTCCATAACTTATGAATCATTTTATGTAATTTGAGATGTTAAGTTGTTTGTGTTAATATATTAATTTAATTCTATACTCTAATTAAGTGAACAAGTGTAGATAAAATCTAAATTTCCTTAGTTGTTTATGTTTATAACTAAGTTCAACCTAATTCTTACGTTTTTTTAAATAATCCGTTAATGATAGGTGCCGTGAAATGTGACAATATTAAACTGGGTTAATTTACCCATCATTCAGGTTTTAATCAGAAATTATATTCAATTTTTAAATAATTAAATCACTAACATTTATCTTTTAACTAGTAAGCCCCCATGAAAATTCACATACAGATTAATTAAATACACATCAGAAATAGATAATTTAAAAAATACTATTTAAAAACAACAGACTTTATCTAGAGCTACCTAACTATGCTGACTATGGCGATTTTTAACTCGGTAAATGTAAACAATAATTAATTATAAGGATTATATAACTGTAGGCCTATTTGTTAAAATTTTGTATTTATATACGTTATTATATATTTGAAGAAAGCTACAAATATTATCTTTTAATTGCTTTTTATATTGATAGATCAAATGATTTTAGAAGTTATTAATATTATAGTTGAGAAATTAATAATCGAATATCTTTATATATAATACGTGAAGCCGTTTTTTGTAAACACAACTCCTCCCTTATTTCTGGACCAATTTTAATGTTTGAGGTTTCAAAAAATTCGTCTCATTTCGTAGTTTTGCAATAAGGTTTTAGATGTCAAAAATTCTTATCCTTAATGGCGTGAGCTAATTTCAAAGGTCGGGTTTTCCCCATAAGATTAACATGGAAAATATTTAAAAACCATTTATTTACAAAACAGCTGTTTATAATAAGAAACAAACTAATCCAGCTGATTTCGTGGATGTAAATAACGATGATTACAGTATTCAGAAGGTTATAAAAACATTTTAATACAAAACAGCTGTTTATAATAAGAAACAAACTAATCCAGCTGCTTTGTGGAAGTAAATATTGATTTTTATAAGGGAGGAAATGAATTATTTATTCAAATTATAAAATTTACGAACTAATTTGTTTTGAACATTTAACATTATTTACCATCTTAGTTTTGAGGTTATTATTTATAACTTTTTTGTTAGGTTTTTGATTAAGTGTACACCTGAGTCTTACTGGTTCTTTTAACCTTTATTATTACTGCTGTTATAAAATATAAGAAATAATTTGATTTGAACATTTAACATTATTTACCATCTTAGTTTTGAGGTTATTATTAATCCTACACTTTTATTATACATAAAACATAACATGTGTTTTTAGAAGGTCGCACCGGGGGTTGGCGTGCGGGGCACGAAGTGGTCTCCCCTAGTGTTTATATGTTATAAGAAGATGTACGCATGTTTTCGAAGTTAAACGAATCTCTTCTTTAAATATGAATAAACGATTATCTTAAATAAACGAATATATATATCTGATGATAAAAGATTGAATTTATATACAGTTTATAACCTCAAAACAAGTATTATAACGTATTATAGCATAACTCATATTTAAAAAAAATCAACTTCACAAGAAAATTATAATAATTGAAGTTGTAAACATAACCCCAATGTATAATCTATACTGACTTTGTTTAAGTATTATAGATGATGGGTGAAATCAGCTGTTTATATTATTCGTTACTCATGTACGCACACTCTCTTTTACTATAGGAGTTGACTTAAATGAATAATACAAAATTGTATTTTTTAGAAGCCTATTAACAACTAAATCTGATGTCTTTTAAAAAAAGAGTAATTTATCTTTAAGTTTAATTAAACACTGTATGTTGAAGGGAAATATGTATTTATATAAATATAGGCCTAATACAAATTTAGCTAAGCTACACTTACAATATAAAAGTCGAAAACAATATTTGTTCTGGGCAAAGTTAAAACATATTGAGGTATTTCTGTGGTGGTATTTTAAAATAATTTTATAGTTAAATTGCACATTCGCAGGATGGAATTTCTCTGCTAAGGTCACAATTAATTAAGTGCTGCCATTCGTTAAGTGTTCCCCTAGTAACGAAGTAACTCTGTCCCCAGTTTGCTTGTCTGCATGTATAATTAAAACCCCAGCTGTGCAGTCTGCACGGTCTAATCAACGTAGGATTGCTTTGCTATATTATACTTTATAGAGTTATTCGCAGTTATGTTTTAAAATAAAAAATTTATAGTAATTTACTTCGAAAAAGTAACTCAAATAATAATAATAATAATATTGAATAAATCTATATAGATAAAAGCCAAATATCACTCACTCACTGACTCATCACGAAATCTCAAAAACTACTTAACGGATTGGAACGAAATTTGGTATGTAGCTTCCTCTAAGGCCATAGGTGCTCAATAAGAAAGGGTTTAAAAAAATTCGACATTTTAGGGGGGTTTGGGGATGTTAAAGTTACTAAAAATCCCCATATTTAACTTTGATTTGTCTCTCCGTGCAAAGCCGGATATGGCCAGCTAGTATTATATAAAGTCACTTTGATCTAAAAAAGGTGTTGATTAAAATGTGATGAACATTGCCTTATATCTATCCTAATTAATGTAGTCGGGTGGAGTCAGATACATTTTTCAAAATTCGTGAAATCTCACTGTAGACTTGGAAATGGTAAGTGTATTTTTATGATATTTTGCTGTTTGAATGTACCCATTTAATTCAAAGCTTTCATAAATTGATGAGTTCGAATATCTTATCTTCTAAAGCGAGAGATAATTGTCTGTCTGCTAAATGGATCTGGAATCTCCGTCTAAGGATTTTTGATTTTTTGATTTTATATGGGGCTTTTGGCCACGAGAAATCGATTGGAAATGGTCACCAGTCTGGGAAAATTCGTTTTCTACGTCTTTTTATTAAATTAAAAAGTGAAATTTGTCCATTTTAAACAATACAAAGCACAGCTGATGCAAATGTTTTCAATGTCATTACAATAATCATCTGTTTTCTTTTAAACGAAGCACACCTGATGCAAATGTTTTCAATGCCATTACAATAATCATCTGTTTTCTTTTAAACTGTATTTTATTAGAGGTAAGCCTAATGTTGTATCTATTTATAGTTACCATGGCAACGAATACTTCTGCTAAATAAACATACCCTTTATTTAGTTGTTTAATGTTATAGGCCTAACCTAAACGATGTTCACGGAAATTTGCAATAATAGTTATTGACGTGAGCGAACTAGGCCCTGCTTATAATCGAGCTTTAGCTCGGTCTCCTGGTACTAGCAAATAAAAGAAAGCAGTCGCGCGACTACCGACAGAAGTTAAAACCGTAATGAATATAAATCGTTGGTCATATTGGTTTAATCTGAAATTTGATTATTTTAACACTACCAAGTAAACTATTTTAACACAACTTACAAAATGAGGAAGCACAATG
>JAGFPH010001382.1:61559-88560 GCA_018207615.1 Philaenus spumarius
TTATGTAAGTAACACCAACAATTACATTATCTACTCTATGTAACTTGTTTCCAACGTCATTATAATAGTACTACAACACTAATTAAATTTTAATGAGTTTAAAAACATACTACTATCTAATTTTTTAATTGGAACTTCTTATTATATATTATGCCTTATGAGATCAAAATATGCTAGTTTCACTTAAACATAAATAGAAAGATAAACTTTGATTTTAATTTAACTCCCATAACAGGTGAACTCGTCCATTGTCCGTGACGCCAAATATAAAACACAAACATTTTGGAAGCAAAGATTATTATTAAAATTTTGGAATTATACTTAAATTCCAGCGCCTTAAACTCTACATGTTCCCACATTTGGAGCATAATATGTTAGAGCTGTAGTAATTAATCAGTGACTTTGTATAATCGTTAGTCATTATATATAACGAAGACATCAGCTAGTTAAAACTATTCATTAATCACCTTGTCCAGGTACAGTATTATTAATAATATTTTTAGTGTGAGTTTATCAAATTAATAATTCCTAACATATCTGTATATATAAAAGAAAATGTCCTAACTGACTGACTGATTCATAATAAACGTACAGCCAAAACTATTACAGCTAGAGACTTGAAACTTTCAGGGAACGTTAATTTACCACTCCCATTCCTATAACAAATAAAACAGCTGATTCGAATCAAATGCTTAGTAACACAATTCCAGAAGTGACCTATTTATACTGAACCAACACATGTTTTGTTGAATACGTTTACATTCATTACCATAGCAACCAACTTTAACACATCTACCTATACTAATATTATAAAGAGATAAAATTTGTTTGTTTGATTGTATGTAGGAGGTAATTTCTGGAACTACTGAACCGATTGAAAATAAACGGTACCAGGAACTGGCACATACTTTCTCACAAATACATTTAAATTACTAAACAGATTCACTGTCACTTGTAGGGTGGGGTAGGAGAGTTTTTTTATTAAAGTTGGAGATTAACTAATAAATATTATTATTATTACTATCTAGAGAGAAAACTATTAGATCGATTTCGAAAAAAATTGCACTAAACACATCAATTAGGTCTTTATAGATGCACGTAAAAAGGTTTTGAAAATTGTTTTAAAAAAACCCGCTTTATGGCCAAAAAACCCCCAAAAATCAGTTATTATTATTATTATTATTAGCTAAACGAAAATTTTTAGAAAGATGCGGGTTATTGTATATGGTAGGGCACATTAAAGGCTACAAATAAGCCAAATTTTATCAAAATCGTTAGAGCCGTTTTTTATAAAAAAATAATAACTGATTTTTTGGGGGTTTTTTGGCCAAAAAGGGGGTTGTTTTTCAAAAAATTTCAAAACCTTTTTTCGTGCATCTATACAGGCTTACTGGACATGTCTGGTGCAAATTTGGTTGAAATCGATTGAATAGTTTTCTCTCTAGCTTTGTATACTTTTATTAAAGTAGGCGATTAACTAATAAATATTATTATTATTAGCTAGAGAGAAAACTATTCGATCGATTTCGAACAAATGTGCACCAAACACGTCAATTAGCTCTTTATAGATGCACGTAAAAAGGTTTTGAATTTTTTTAAACAACCCGCTTTATGGCCAAAATACCCCAAAAAATCAGTTATTATTATTATTATTAGCTAAACGAGAATTTTTAGAAAGATGCGGGTTTTTGTATATGGTAGGGCACATTAAAAGCTACAAAGAAGCCAAATTTTATCAAAATCGTGTGAGCGGTTTTTTTATAAAAAAATAATAACTGTTTTTTTGGTGGTTTTTCGCGAAAAGGGGGGTTGTTTTTTAAAAATTTTCAAAACCGTTTTTCATGCATCTATACAGGCCTACTTGACATGTCCGGTGAAAATTTGTTTGAAATCGATAGAATAGTTTTCGCTCTAGCTTTGTATACATACAGACATAAATACAGACATACATACAGACATACATACAGACATCCATACAGACATAATTACAGACATACAGACAGACATTTTGTAAAAACCACTTTTTTGGACTCAGGGAGTCCCAAAACGGATATTTCCACAAAAATCTCAACATCGATTTTTTTTGCGATCACTATACTTTCTCTATACTATAGTATAGTGAGAAAGTAAAATAGTAGCATATAAAACAATTGGTTCGAATGTATAATCTTTAATAATTTTAGGTTAGGCCTAACCTAAAAATGTAATTTATGTGCTTTCTTATTTTGTAAGTTGAGTTAAAAAGTTTACACTTCTACAGTGTGGTCTTAAGCACACAATATACTTTTTTTAGAGCATATTATGGTCACTACAAAAAAAAATTTATGAAGTACTACCCCTATACAATCAAAATAAATTGCACTAAATTCCTACAAACTATAAAACTAAAATTACATTTGCAATTCTATTACTTAAGTCAACGGAATAAATGGGATAACCACCCATAAAATTAAATCAAGCAATAGCGAAGCATTGCCAGATCCTCTAGTATTATAAATTATAGCTTCATACTGTAATTAATATAGTCAAATCATAACTTTAATTAACTTTGGTTGGACATTTCGTCTTAGTATAGTCGCTAGCTAAAGTGATTAGTGCCGTCTTATTATTCGCTTTGGCCAAATGTATACAATATACAGATACTGTGCATGACGGTAGCATATACACTGAAATCGCGCTGTTCATTTGATAATTTTTTTCTAAGATAAACATTTAGCGGGAACAGTTTAAATTAATTGTACTCTCCCTTAATTGTATCTTAAAGCCTAACAATGTAACTTGTCAATGTACCTTTTATGTTTGACTTAAATATACGAGCAATACATCAATAAATCGAATGACAGTCCAAAAACTAGCAATATAACTTTATTATAATTCATGTTTATAACTTCAAACGAATAACTTTTTCATTTATACATACACAGAGCCCGGGTAGTAAGATAAACAACATCCAAACTAAACAAGTGGGGGTGGGGTTGAGGTAGCAATCACGAGGAGGTTAGTTCTGCACAACCGGCTGGCCAGCATGCTCGAAGTGTGTCGTGTGTTATTTGTTTATTAATATTAATGTATTACATAAAATAAAACCTGAACACAAAATCTCACAATAAATACGTTTACAAACCACTAAACTAACTATAGTTATAGTTATAGTTGAGTTACAGTTTGGTTACTGTAACCCGTGCATCACTGAGGATGGCGACATTGTCGTTGAAACTCGTTTGAAGTTAGTAAACGTATTTATTGTGATATTTTGTGTTCAGGTTTTATTTTATCTAGTTACTTTCTCACACAAGTCAAGCTCATTAGTTGTTTATTAGACATGTATTGTTTTATTTAATATTAGGTGTGCTTCTTACTTTCTCACTATACTATAGTATAGAGAAAGTATAGCATCTGTATGTCTGTCTGTATTTCTGTATGTATACGAAGCTAGAGATGAAACTATTCTATCGACTTCGAACAAATTTGCACGAAACATGTCAATTAGGCCTGCATAGACGCACGAAAAAAGTTTTTGAAAATGTTTGAAAAACAACCCCCTTTTTGGCTAAAAAATCTGTTATTATTTTTTTATAAAAAACGACTCTATCGATTTTGATAAAATTTTGCTTATTTGTAGCCCTTAATGTACCCTACCATATGCAAACTGCATCTTTATAAAAATTCTCGTTTAGCTAATAATATTAATAACTGATTTTTTTTGCCTAAAAAGGGGGTTGTTTTTCAAAAAATTTAAAAAAATCGTTTTGTGCATCTATACAGGCCTAATTGACGTGTTTGGTGCAAATTTATTCGAAATCGATCGAATAGTTTTCTCTCTAGCTAATAATAATAATATTTATTAGTTAATCTCCTACTTTAATATCACCTTTCCTACCCCTCCTACAGTTATGAAGTTACAGTGAATCTGTTTGATAATTTAAATATGTTTGTGAGAAAGTATGCGCCAGTTCCTGGTACCGTTTATTGTTATTCGTGTTTCTTGTGACTTGACAATGGAAGTATAGCCTTCCGAAACCAGTCGTTGCCGAAAAAACGATACAGAACAAACTGTTGACGCCGTTGACGGTACCTAAGGTATGTAACCTAGTTTAATATGTTTACTTCTTGTCGAATAACACTGTAACCTACATAATGTATTTTTTCGTGGGTATGTTTTCACAGAAAGTAAATTCATAGCATACAACTGGAATATATATTATACGTGTGGATTGTATTCAAAGTTGCATGTCTAAAAGACAGTAATTCATGAAACTTATCCCTACCCTGGTTTTATCAAAGGATATGAAAATACACACGATGTTGTAATACATAAACATGTTTTTATTCAATCTTCAACTCTTCTTTAGTAAAAGAATATAACTTACCATGTAAATAAAATGCAGAATAAATGAAGGTGTTTCTCTTTAATTTCGTTATTCTGTCATCCACGCTATTTTTAAAGTAAACGCTTCCTACTATCGTAACAGTTAATTAAGTCAAGACTTCATCATCCCTTCTCGAGTTGTGGAGTTGAAACTTGACAACATGGCGTAGCAAATTAAATTCCTTTGCTCGGGCTTATGCGAAGTTCTCTAAGATAATTTTAGGCCTTAATATAACTTACTAGCTAAATACCCGTGCTTCGATAGAGGGAATTTGTTTTTTACATCACTATGTTACATAATTGTTATATTTTTCTCTCATTTTCTTTCATCTATTATTTCCCGTAAGTCAATTATTACATGTATTTTCAATGAGTTTGGTATTTATTGTGCACTGGGAGGCCCGTTAATTCTTCGTCACGGTATGTGTGCTGAATAAATTAAATAAATACAAAATTCAGAGGGAAGAGCGTCTTCTTTTTTAACTGCTAGATCTACATACTGGTAAATCACAGTCATAGCTGGATGTTTGCAGATCATCCAGATACGTCTTCAACATGCGAATGCATAGATCGCGATAGTTTTGATCAGCTTACGTCTAAAATGTTTTCTTAAAAGTAATAAGTGCCAAATTTCAGCTCTCTATCTTTAACGAAAGAATACCAAATAATATTTATTGTTTTTAGGGGTTGTTATTACATTTTCACTCCTTAGCAACATTTAACAAAATGTAACACTTTTTATAAGAAAAAAATGTTCAAAATTAAAATTACAGCTTTAATTAAAGTAAACAAACAATATTTATTGTAATATTTTTACCTTTTTGTTTTCCGTCTTGTGACTTCGTCTGCGTTTCTTATATATGACGCGTTTCAAAAACTATGTTTCATCATCAGATTGTGATGATCAAATCTGATGATAAAACATAGTTTTTGAAACGCTTCATATATAAGAAACGCAGACGAAGTCACAAGACGGAAACAAAAAGGTAAAACTATTATTATCAACCCTTAAAATTTAAAAATCCCATCTTAGTACCCCCTCCTCCTCCTCTAGTGTCTGTGAGTAATATGCGTACCAAATTTTACGTTCCTTATCGGTATTAAATTAATATTTATAAGTTTAGATGTTGTTACTTAAATGTCAGTCCTTAGTAGAACGTGATAAAGTGGAAATCTGTTTTTTTTTCGTATATGTATCTTGCAAGAAATAAATTTACTAAATTTCAGCTTTCTAGCTTTAGGGAAAGTATAAACATAAATTGGTATTGTTTTAGGGGTTCTTACTACATTTCCACCCCTTAACAGAACGTGATAAAATGTGAAACTGGTTTACTTATCTGTGTTGTGTATCTTGTAAGAAATATTTACAAAATATCAGCACGTAACGAAATATAAAACTGGTTTACTTTTTGTATGTGTCGTGTAAGAAATAAATGTACAAAATTTTAGCTTTCTAGCTTTATGGAAAGTATTACAAACAATATATATTGTTTTAGGGAATGTTTCAAGCCTTAAGGCCAAATATTTTAAAATCCTTTCTCAGAACGCCTCTAGTACAATATGAACAATATGTGTAACAAATTGCACGTTCCTAGGTGGAATGGTTTTTGAGATACTGTGATCAGTGAGTTAGGGGGTGGGTTTTCGATTGTATATGTATGGATTGTAACTGTAATACTAATTCTGCATCAAGAGATGTTATGTTATTTACAGTTCATTGTTTTGAAGTTTCAGGCTCGCCTACAAGGATGATCTTTTAGTATCATTATCGACAGTGTAATATCAAACAATTCTGGTAGTAGGTGGCAGACCTTCAACCTTTCTGTTTTCCTCAGTATTTGATAGGGATCAAAGAAAAATATTCAGAGATCTGAGACCAGACAATATTTAACAATATTTTTTGAAATTAATAATCAGAGGGTTTTAAATGTAATATTATTGTTGATAAATAATTTAATCATTGCTTAGATATTTTATGTTTAGTCTGTATGTCTTCTGAAAATATTAAAAAGAAAACAAAATTAGGGAACGTCATTTTAAGTACAGTAACCTCAGACTACTAATGTGTCTGGCCTGAGGGCGTGTCATCCCTTCTATTTCTCCCCGAAACTGCCTTGGCGGTACAACGAATTCCACGAAAACTAAGTTCACCAATTACATTTAACTAAAAAAATTACAACTCTGTATCGGACTGCGTCTCACTTTCTTATAGTTTTACCTCCTCCTCTCAGACACACTCCAAGATGGAGGCTACTGTAACTTTGTTGATTTGATCACTAATAGAGTTTTAGTATCAAGAAAATGTTAAAGATTGTAGTTCTAATTTTAAGAACTGATTTAAGTCAAAGGTTCAGATGATACTAGAACCAATATAGAACAAGTATAAAATGTTTATTAGGTCAACTGTTATTAAAGTATGTATTGTAAATTAATTAATTAGGAAATAGGAAAATTTTACAAACCCCAATAAATTAATTAAGAAATAAAGTAGCCAGGAATTTACAAATTTATTTAAAAGTAGAATTTGATAATATCTTTTATTGATACAATAAATTTCACAGTTTTATTTCAGAAACTACTTACAATTTAAACGTATTTTAATAAAACTAACGTGCTGGGAAGGTCCAAAACTGTTCCAAACTGGCTTCAACCGACACCATCACTGGTCCCGCCACATAGATTCATCGCAGATACATTTCAAATATAAATCGTTTCTGAAACAAAAGTTCAATCGCAACGTTTACTAGTGATACATTGAAGCAATCAAACTGCGTAAACTGTGTAGGTTAAATTTGTTAAAAGCCACTATTGCTGACAATACATACATACCACAACAAATAGCACCTTTAATATAATAGACAAAGATTTAAATGTTTAAATAAATTTAAAGGCCAAAATTGTACTAATTATAAAACAGTACTTAGTAAAATAATTTTAACATATCAGAAACGGTTGTAAAATTTCATGTTTTTTACTGTATTAAATTACTTTCAAAATGAATTATAATATTTGTTACAAAAATAAACAATTCCAATGCAATACTTATTTATTTATATTAAAACGTGTTTTTCGTTTTTTACAGCACTTCAAAGACTGTGGTCTGTAATAAAATATACGATCTACATTACCATTTGTCGTAAACAGACTGCATATTACATTAAACCAGATATATACAGGAGTAAATACTCAACAGACCCTACCTTATGAGTTCTGAGATTAATGATATTTATTATGCTGATTTTAATACACACATCTCTTGGTTTGTATTAAATAGCCTAATAAGTTAAAAGAGTAATTAACTAAACAAGACTATAGTTGTAATTAATCAACTCTTATAAAAGCGAGTGTACGTCCGTACGTATCCTACATACGTACTTACGTGAGTTACATATAATATAACAACTGATTTCACCTATCATCTGTAATACAACAAACCCAGAGTAAATTATACTTTGGGGTAATGTTTGCAACTTCAACCATTATAATTTCTTAAGAAATTTATTGTTTTTAAATATGAGTTATAGAACTAATGTGTGCTACAATACGTTATAGTATTTGCTTTGAGATTATAAACTGAATCATCCTTTTGTAAAAACATTATAAAAGAATACAATTATAAAAACATACAACCTTTTATCATCAAAATATTAGTTCACACAAATTTAAAGAAGAAATACCAATTCGTTTAGCTTCGGAAACATTCGTACATCTTCGTTTAACATATAAACATATTCGATTATTAATTTCTTCTGTAGGCCAAAGTCTGTTGTTTTTAAATAGTATTTTGTATAAATGATGTATTTCTGATATGTATCTAATTAATCCGCAGATGATTTTTCACGGTGGTTTACTAGTTCATTATAAAACTTCCTTAGTGCTTCTCAAGTTTTAGAAAAGAACTTAATAACCTATAATATGAAATAGCTTTGTTATACTTTTCTTATTTACAACAAGGTCACTCGTAATGTATTTTCTCCTTGGATGTAAACTACAAATACAGAATTGTTTATAGGATTTGGTGCCACACTGCAACTTGTAATTTATATCATGCCCGAGAAACATATTTTACATTCAAGACATTTATAGCCAGAAATCTGTAATATATTGCCTGTTTATAACGCCCACAGCGGGTGATATACCATATGCTATACCTCGAAACTATATGGTTGGCAAAATATTGATTAAATGTGGGTATTATTTTATTATCAGAATCATATTATTAAAAATAGATATTTAAAAAAAATATATTTTAAATTTTGTTACTTAAACATGTTACTTCTAAAATATATTTTGTTAATAATAGGTTATATACCCTTATTTAAGAAAAAAAACAATTTCAAAATGGGTTTAAAATTAAATCCAGAGTAATTTTGGTTACTTAAACGCGTTTCAACGTCAAAGTCATCATCATTAGTGATGCATGAGCTACAGTAATCAAACAGCTATAACTGACTATAACTATTGTGAGATTCTGTGTTCCATCAAATATATCTTTTCCTTTTCACAAGTCAAGCTCAGTGTATATTTATGTCCTTACTTTTATTTTACTATTCTTATAACAAATTTTTTGTCGTATTCACTTTATGCCCGTGTATTATTAAAAAGAGGGTATAGCAGAGTCCAGTAACAATTACTAGTCTCGAACCTACAATTGTGTTGGGGGTAACTGTAGCTGACTGAACGAGAGCCTTCAAAATCTGAACCACTCTGCTCTCTTATATGTGTTTAACACGCTCACTGTTACGCAAATTTCGTATTTCCTATGCTAGAAGCTGACCTTTTATGTTTTATATTTATAGCCTAAATGAGTAGAAATTACTTTATTTTTTATTTTTGAACCTTTCTACGTAATAATCACTAATATTTTAAAGCGGAAGCACATGCACGTCCATAGCACATAGGCTTAAAATTGATTTGCGAAGCAATACGGGGGTTAGTATGCGAACCGCGTAATGCACTGTGTAGTAAAAATACTCCCAATATGGGGATTGACGTGCGAAATACGAAATGCATTGTGTATTGGAAATACTCCCAATACGGGGGTTAGTGTTTGAAGCACGCAATGCATTGTGTATTAATACTACTCCCAATAAGGGGGTTGGCATGCGAAGCACGTAATACTCTGTGTATTGAAAATTTTCCCAATAATTTTCTGTGTTGGAGTGCGAAGCACGTAATGCATTTTTTATTGTAAATACTCCAAATTCGGGGGTTGGCGAGCGAAGCACGCAATTACCTGTGCGTTGAACGCTTCTCATAGGGTTCAGTGTCAAGCTCACATGTGCGTCCTTAGCAGTGAACGTGATAACCATATTTACTACTTTATCAATGTTTGTGTTTTAAACTAAAGCTTTGGTCTTTAATTTTGTTATCAATAATAACAATTATTATTTTCCCCCCAGCCTACTAATTTAATTAAACAGTTTAAATTTTAAAAGAACTTAAAAAATGGATTCTGTGTATTTTTTAAAAGAATAATAAACATTATATGAAAAGTCTCGACCCATCAAGGGCAACATTCTAAAAGAAAAAAACAGTTACTCTTACTACGTATGGTTGATCGCAGAGTAAAGTGCAATTTTAAATTTAAACGAGAACATAATATATTACTAAATTTTTATACTCCTATATTAGGGCAATTCTACAGAAAGCGGGATATTTCTGTACAAGTACCTAAGAAATAAAAAATATTTGAAAATCATTGGAACGATATTTTTTTTATTAATTTGTGTGTTCTTTATTAGTTTGTAAAAGGGTTTCAAATTTTTTCCATTATTTTATGTTTTATAATGGTTTTTATGGTGTGGGGTCAACATTTATCACACGACCATAACAGACTTTTGGTAATAATTATAAACATTTATTATCTTTGTAAAAATAGTTATTATCAGTTGGTTCATGTGGTAGATCAGTGTTAAACAAAATAGTATCGAAAACATTTTTTCTTTTTTTCATAATTACAGATTTTTTTGCAAAATGTGTTTGTCTGATCACAAAAGTTGATTGATACGTCTCTTTTTTCTTAGATAAACAAAAATCCGTTTCGTTAAAATTTTTAATGTTATCTAACCCTATTGGAATAAGTATTTAAAAATGTGTTACAGTGTTAAAAATAACTTTTATGTAGTTTTTAACATTTTATTTATACTTTCATGGAATGTTACGGTCGTGTTTTAATGTTATGGTCGTGTGCATGAGTCCCGTTCAGTAAAACATTGGTGTTTTTTATTTAGATTAAATTTAACATTTTTACAGAGAAATCAAATGAAGGTGTAATTAAAACCATATGAAGTAATTAATTAGTGAAATGTCCAAATATAATTAAAATAATAAGGAAGAATTAGCTATTTTACATCATTTTGCTGGGTCTTGCAAAGACACGTGTCTCTTGCGTTTATAGACCTATGGACCTTCCAAAATGGTTTCCATCGACAAAATAAAGAGTAAGACATTTTTGTATTGTTGCCCAAGATAAACTTTTTGTGCAAATTAAACAACGAACCCGACAAATACCTCTTTTGTTTCTTGCATTTCTTCTTAGTAAGTGTGTCTCTTTTTCCTGGAGTATTGAATGAGTTATCATCATCTTCAAAAAATCTGGTAACGACGTTTTTCATGTCTCTTTCTTTCCTGAGTTTATTTTAGTTTCTGAAGAGTCACCAAATAATTTCCTTTTTTTTCTTCACCCCAAAATTGAGCGTATCTCTGTACCTACTTTATATTTTTTTTTATAACTCTCGACTTTGCCAAACTTGGTAGAAGACGAGTCGGAAACAGGAGATGGCGTTAGAGGTGTAACTCTTGGATTTGATGCAGAGAAACTGTCATTTAGTATTTCAGCTACAATTAATTTCATTCTTACCAAATCTTTGTCCCACATGGCCAAAGACATTTTTAAATTTGGTGATAAGATGTTGGAAGTATTAGGTGAATGATTTTTTGGCGCTTTTTAGACAAACGAACATGTTTTTGTTTCCATTTATTAATTAATTTGTCTTGCCTCTTCAGCAGCTTCTCCAATATTCTAATTTTGTTTTTATACTTATCTCTACATTTCTTCTTTCTCCTTGACTCTTTCCTTTTAATCTTCTTAATCTTTTTGTGTATTTTTTGATGACTTAATTTTAACATTTGGATTTGTTTGAATGTTAGGTGGTATAAACCACTTCATTTGCATGTTCATTTTCAATAAGATTGACACGCTCTTCAAATTGTTCCTCGTGAACAATATCACCCATTGCTGGTGATTGTGGGGGTAAGTGTGCATTAGTTAGTGTCATGCGTCTCATCATTTTTTTTCACTTCGTTTTTAATTTCGTTTTTTCATTCTGCTCTTTGTTTTCTCTTCTTTCTGTCATTTAAATCTTTTATAAGTGGAATCTTTCCCTCTTCTCTTCTTCTTTTACTTCTTTCTTTGTCTGCCTTCTTAAATTCTTCATATTTTTGTTCATCTTCTGTAGTTCTTGTTTAAATTTTCTTTGTCTCTCTCTATTTGCTGCCCTTTTTTCTCAACTTCCTTGTTTATTATTTTGGATTTGACAACTTTTCCTTTTTTTGTATCCATTGTTACATTATTTCAACCAATCTGTAACATATAACACATCCCTTTCAGGCTCGAAAAAAATACCCTGACACTGTTAGTTAATACACCGCGTATCGCCTAAATTTGTTTCGCCACTGCTTAAACAATACGCTGCGTATCGCTAAGGCATGCTTCTTTTAGCGGACTTTCATCCAGGAAAATTACTTAAGTTACTATATTTTTTATAAAAGTACGTAGAATGTGTCGGGTAGTAAAAAAACATAAAGGTAAAGCAATAAAAATTAAAGTGTTCAAACAGTGGATTACGTTATTATAGTGTCTAAAAAACAACAAAAGAACAAATATCCAATAAAATAATACAATTTAGTTTGATTATATTATTTTATTGGATAGTTTGTTATTTACTTTTGTTAAAACATTTTTAAATTCCAAAAAAATACTTCTAAATAATTTATTAATGTATTTAAAATTGTAAAAAATGACCAAACCCTCTTCCAAAACACGACCATAACACAGCATACACGACCGTAATGGAGGTAGCATGGCTCTGTGAGTTATGGTCGTGTGTGTTATGGTCGTGTTAGTTCAACATTAAAATGTAACTCGCGCCATATTGGTCAACCTAAACTAAACGACGCTTGGGATTTCATTCCAGAGCTTTGACACCATTGACATTCAACCATTAAAAGTATGCATTCATAATTACAAATAGATAAAATTTGCATTACGGTTGTGTAACATATATTTTACAAATCAAGTAGCTTACCTTTCAGGTCATATTATAAACTAAACTAGATGCACAAAAAGAAAACCATTTCGATACACAAGCACTACGTCTCTTGCATTACTCATCTGACATGGCGTCCACAAAAATAGAGTCCGTGGTGGCACCTGTTGGGAAACTCCATAACTGTCAACACCGTGTTATGGTCGTGTAACAGACTTCAGTGACAATGATTGCGCTGTTATTTTTCGTTCACTTTTTAGTTTATTCTTTTATAACTCTAACAAGATATAATCGAAGCATATTTACATTAGTTAATATTATTTAAATAATTTTAAATAGCGTTCTACTGTCATTTTAGCGGTGTAAAAATATGGGCATTGGGAGAGTGACACGTTATGGTCGTGTATTGTCATGGTTTCAGGGATTAAAAACAATTAGGCTATTAATTATTTATTCATAAATTTAATGAAATTAGATAGGATAGGTACTTATCTACATACAATCAACAAATATAATAACAATTGATGGCTTTTTATAAGAAATAACCTTGTGTGACTGCAATATCCCGTATTCTGAAGAATGACCCATATATACTTTTAATTGAGGTTTAGAAGAAATAGTTAACCTAAGATTAATTAATTATGCATGACAAATCATATCACTTTGATTTCTTAAATGTTAAATTTGCATGGCTGCAGTACTTTATAAAAGTGTACAGAATTTAGATAAGGTTATAAGACAAGGTTCTGTAGTAGTATATCCTCGTCAACCGAACACTCGAATTATTAAGAGAAACTTGGACACATTTTAGTTAACAATAATGTATTGTGTTAGGATAATGGAGGGTTTAGTTAGAAACAGTTTTCAGGTGTCAAAAACAACAAATACTTTAAATCTAGAGAGGTTTTTTCCAACAATAACTTGTGTACAAAGTCTTTTCATTAAAGTTGGTACATAATATAAGAAGTTATATTTTTAAAGTATTTCCGTCCAATCATGGTTTAATTATCTATTCAAATACCATAGCCTTGTATATAGTAAGAAAAATATAACTAAACGTCACTATTACCAATATATTTTTTCGATAATCTTTAGAGTAATAAATAAGTAACAAGTTATGTAATGGGGTTGCTACATCACACACACATGTTTACTATAAAGTAGCTTATAGTAAATAAATAAGTGTAGACGGAAATTTTAATAAATTCAAATGATGATCAGCATCTATTTTAATAATGAAGTTTACTGTTTAAAATTTAAATAGGCCTAATTAGCTTATCATATTTAAACAAATAAATAAAATTAAAGTGTCTGTCTGTGATTTCAAAACATAACCTTTTTACATGCTCATATGGTTATTCACATATTACCAACACCTAAATAATATACTTGATAGAATAAACTTTGAATACAAAATCTCACAACTAATACATTTATTAACTCAAACGCGTTTCAACGACAAAGTCGCCACCTTCGGTGATGCACGAGTTACAATAGTCAAACTATAACTACCTCGTGTATCACTGAAGATGGCGACTTTGTCGTTGAAACGCGTTTGAGTTAATAAACGTATTATTTGTGAGATTTTGTTTTCAAAGTTTATTCTATCAAGTATATCTTCTCACAAGTCAAGCTCAATATTTATATATTTTATACCTAAATACACATTTATACTTTTTTGTCTGTCTGTCTGTTTGGCCGGGCTAATCTCCGGAATGCGTGCACCGATTTTGACGAAACTTTCATATTAACCTGTAGAGGACTTTGCAGAAAATATTTTAGGCTACTTTTTATTTAAAATTCCTGTAAAAAATTTAACAATTATGAACAAAATTAGGGATTTTGTGGACCAATGTTGGGCATATTGCGTGTCTATTTTCGAACTATCTCTTACTTTATGTACAGTTCACAGCTACACCCACTACCCTCCTTAGATCCAAGTGCCTCTGTGCTAATAAATTATAATTTCCGTAGAAATTCCTATTAAAAAATGTAAAAATTATGAACAAAATTAGGGATTTTGTGGTTTACATTTGGCATCACCATATATCACCGCTGTGGTTGGAGAGCGAAACGAGCAAGTGAAAAGCCCCTAGTGTTACATACAATATTTACTCATTAAATCTCTTTGTTACGTAATGAGAACCAGTATACAACTCCTTTAATAAAACACATGGGATTAGATAAATTTGTAAGATTACTTTTGTTAAATTAAGTCAAATGTTCAAGAATCCATACTTATTTTACATTGAAAAAAAAATCTCTCTATTTAAACTTGTTTGTTGGAACTAAAATTTTTCAAAATTAACATCCTGCATTCATATTGCTACATCAAATATTTGAATGAACAAACATTACTGCGTTTAATTTGCAAGGCAAATCTTTTAGTCATAATTTGAGGACAAATGTTTCACCGTCACGTTCCACGACAGTTTAAAATACACATTGAATTAATTGTACAACCATGTTTTTAAAAACAAGTTTGTCCCGTGGTTATATAATTTTGAATTCTATGTTTATTGGGCCAAGCAACGTCCTGCTACAGGCCTTTGTTATGTGATCAAGACGTACCATTTTCAGCTGATCTGAGAACTAAGATTTTCCTTCATTGATAAAGTGTGTAAATTGGTATTTTTCGGAAAGCCTTAGGTAATATCGAAGTTTGTAGCTTTCTTGTCTACAGTTTTCAAAGTAACAATACATATTATACAACTTATAGAAATTGTAAGACATCAATAATACCTTCACAAAAGTAATGGCTATAATATCAACAACAAGAAAAGACATCAATACAAAATTAACATTATTTTGTTTTCAGTTTTTCTTTTTTAAAGTTATTCAAAATATAATGTTAACAATGCGCAACATTTGAAAATACAAATCTATTATTATGTTGCAAAATTGTAGTAAAAACTATTATTTGTAAATAGGACCGAGGATAGCGCTAAAAGAAAAAAGAAACTCTATTTTATTAAAATGCCTAAATGCCTCTGTGACCTTGTTTTAGAATTTTTCCTAACTTCAAATGATTAGAAGTTACAGTCAGTAAAGTATGTGTAAAGTCCGTCAGTTAATTTGATGCAGAATTAGGAATACCGATAATAAAAAAAAAAATATTCAAGATTGTCAATATTAAGAGTTCTATACGACTAAAATATGATCATTGAAATATAGGAGTAAAAGTTAACTATATTTTGCTTCTCCTATGGGGAGAGTTTTCTACTCTTGAAGAATATTTTAAACATAGTGTTTTACTTGTATATAAAAGAAATAATAATATACTATTGCATACATAACACCACTGCAAATGATTTAGTTTAATGTAAATCATCTTTTATTCATTGTATATTTGGTTAGTACTATTTCGTTAACCAATTTGGTCTCAGATAGGCCAGCCATCATAAGCTTATTCTCAGGCATAAACTAATTTCTCTAATTACATTTATAATCGGCCTACATTTATAAAGGTTACTTCATGAAATTAAATTAATATTTTTTGTATAGACCAAATTAAATTAATTTCATCTCAACAAACTGGGTTTATTTATTTTTGAACAATTTACATTATAAACAAACCATCGAAACATTGTAATCATTAAATTAAAATAGAACTTTAAATTACAGGTTAAAATAACAGCTATGATTTCCCGTGTAGAATATATTGTAAAGTCTTCCTTATTTTATTTTATTTATAATAAACCTGACAGCTGAGTATATATTAATTAGTATTAACTGATTATATTCATTTATTATTCATTCGTAGTCATTCGACTATTTTATTTGGCATAGAAAATATAACCGAATGTATAGGCCTACATAAAATCAGTTAAGAGTTCAATATTTTAATTTGTATAGTAATAAAATAAAATTGTATAAAATAAAATAAAGTAAAAATGTAAGTTTCTTTTAAACATTGTTATTAAAAAACATTTGTATCTATGTTGTCGAAAGTGTATCTTGAACAAATATTTTTTTTAAGTAGACATAGTTTTCTTATTTTTTAGAAGTACAACATAGTTAATGGGCTACTTCAAAATTTCAAAATATTGTAGGAAAAATTGGGGTTTTCATATGTTAACCGTAGACCACAATACTGCTTCAAGCAATACTACAGAACCCTTTTGTAAAATCATACGAATGTACGAAAATCAGATCAGCGGTTCTAGAGGTGTAGAAGTATAGACAATGTACTAGTATAATTTCTGGATATACAAGTTGTTTTCAGTTTATTTCTGTAAAGTCCACTTTCCAAACTTTTAAAATTAAAATAAAAACTTTATAACTACAGAAATTACAGTTTCGCTATTTTAGTTCGTTATGTAGGTTAGATTGTATTTTTAGATCAAAACAATCTGTTTTTACCGGACCAACTATTACCAACTAAACTTACAGATATTCACAATGCAATATGTCAATAAGCTAAGTATAGTAATTATTATCTGCTTAACAATTTACGATTAATGTAAAAATAAATTTCTTTTAACTAAAATACATTTCCTAATTAGGAATACATTCTATTCTACGATAAACCATGACAAAGAGAATTACATTTTGAACTATTTAAACCTTTGACGGAATTCGTTCAACCTTCCGGCTGTACTTTGTGAGACAATAGCAGAAGTTCAAAGCTCGATTCCCTTCTGTTGATAATAATAACGTTTTACAAGTAGAATTTTTTTTTTTTTTTTTTTTTTTTTTTTTTTTTTTTTTTTTTTTTGCTTTCCATGCCACTTTGGGCCTTTCGGCTAACGAGCATGTTTTTTTGGGGTTTTTAATATTTTATGGTTCCCCGCGGGATTTGAACCCGGGACGTCTTGCTTATGAGGCAAGTACCATAGCCGTTGAGCTATGACAGAGGACATTTACAAGTTGAATATATATATATATATATATATGTAGAAGTACATATTTCTATTTAAAGTTATTATTTTAAACATAATACATCTATTTTACTTTTAATGAAGTGAATTTTGAAAAATGTATTTCAATGTTTCAAGGTTGGATTTCTCCAAACTTTTTATTGGAACTAAGTAGAGAATTTTACGATAATAATTTTTAATGAAATAATAACCAAAAAATACTAAAAAGTAACAAAAAATAACAAAGTTACTTTCAAATAACATGGTTTGTATATAACTATGTTCGTACTCTACAGATTATAATGTAGTTATCGAAATAAAAATAAGTAGTGAAGGTAACGTTTTTCACTTTTGTGGAAGATATCGTTTAATTTCAAAGTGTACCACAGTGCTTCAAGAACATAAAAGAATAATAATGAGATTTATGTAAACTTTACAGGGTAGGCCTACGGTAAGTAACCTGCATCGGTCTAACCCCAACGAGAAAAGCTTTATACCAATCTACCACTATACTAATTTCTATTATTTATTATTACTGAAAGCTTAACACTTTAAAAATCACAATCTTCAAAAATGTGGACTAATATTGTAGAAACGAAAAAGATATAATTATGTTTAATAGAAGTGTTAAATAACTTAATAATAACAGTTAAATATTAACAATACTAACGCGTTTTGCAGTAATGTAAAGGAAAAATATTCTGTTGAGTTCGAAAATGTTTCAAATTAAAGTAAATAAAGTAACAGTTTAAAATAAAATTAACGTGTGTTTCTTCTTTTTTCTGGATACTCTTTGACTATCAAAGTTTTATAAATAACTAAGAGAAACCCCTGCGTGCTCCGCACGCCAACTCCAATGGAACCTTATAAAAACATATAATATGTTTTATTTACAATAAAGGTGTCGGATTATTAATAATCTCAAAACTAAGATGGTAAATAATGATAAATTTTCAAATTAAATTATTTCTTATATTTTATAACAGCAGTTATAATAATGGTTAAAAGAACCAGCAAGGCTCAGGTCTACACTTTATTACCCTAACCTAAAAGCTAGAAATACAATCATAATTGCTTCAAATTTTGAAATCAGCTGTTAATGGAAATATTGGAGCAAACAGCTTATCTGTTATTATGTTATTATCTGTTATTTCACCAATTGGTTGCTATGGTAATACATGTAAATACATGTGTTGGTTTATCATTCTAGGCTTAACTTGAGAATTTTTTCCGACTAAATTTACAAATATTGAAATAAAAAAAAGGGTTTTATCGAAATGAATTATAGCCTAAGTTACTCAGGGATAGTGTAGCTTTTTATTAGTAAAACTATTTTTTCAATAGATTCATTAGTGCCAGATATTACCCCCTACATACAAACAAACAAACAAAAAACAAACTTTACCTCTTTATAATATTAGTATAGATTTAGTCACGTGAGAACTTGTCACCCACAACCAAATGTGAGACTTCTGAACCAAATTTGAAGGCACATATTTAAAACAGTGAACTCAGTAAAGTCTAACAATTTAGTTTACTGTGTCCGCTTGCCAATTGAAAATTCGCTTCTTAATCAATAAAGTTGGGTGACGGCCATTAAAGCTTCCAAAGTTATAAATCATAATTAATAGGTGTACTAAGGTTCATTAATCATGTTGGCAACGTTTCCTTGTTTTAGGTGTATTGATTAGTTAACGAATAAATTGTTTCGAGTGCGTGTATTGTATTACATCTGTTAGTAAAAGTAATTCAATAACTTGGTTTTGGTTTGTTTTTTCTTTCTCTATTTTTTTCGGTATTGTAAATATGTGTACTTATTGTATAACAATGGGTATAGATTGGAAGAAAGGAGTATACAGTTATACAGTCCTATTCTCGCCTTATAAAAGTAAATTAATCAATACAATTTAATTAGCTCTCTCTTTATATATATATTTCTCTCTCTGAATGTATAAATCTATTCCTTTCTCATATTTTCCAAAACGTTTCCACGGAAGCAAACAGTAAAAAAATAAAACAAAATGTCCTATGCTAACGAAACCCGTTGTTCAGAAACAATAATCCTAATATCGAATTAAAAGTTTATAACTGTAATATTATAGTCTAATATATTTTCATCATCAAATCGTAAAAACGATAGGAAAAGTTTTGTACACACTTCAATAAATATACTAAAACCAAACAATAAATATTCTGATGTCTGTTTTTATCGGTCGCAAAGTTTTCCTTATATCGCATTACGTGTTTCCTATACGAAGCTTTAAACCTTTTTACGTATACGATTTTGACGTAAATGTATTGAAAAATAGGATTTATTTATTAAAGTTTTGGCTAAGTTTTATCGGTTTATATTTTAGTATACTTTAAACTTTTTTAACTGATTTGGCAGTAGTTTTAAGTGGAGATTGATGTCCCTCGCTGTTCCGATTCAACTAAACACAAAGCTTGCAATGCCTGAACGAAAAACATATTTATTAGTTGCATACATCCGCGTCACATCCAATAAACCATTAAAATTGCATCTGTCCTTAGCATTTTATGGGTAGTACAACGTAACAATCGTACAGCGAAAATTAAGGGCAAAAATAAGGCTATTTGTTTGTGATTTATAATATGTTAAGAATTTGTATTTATTTACTTTATTGTAAATTGTTTACTATACTGTATAATGTATTGTTATTCAGGTCATAGTTTGTGTTGTTTACGTTTAGAGGTTGTAAGTAATTTTGAATTTAGTAGAATTTTCGAAAAGTTTATTATCTTTATTTTGGTTGTGGTAGTATAAGAAGAAATTATTTATAAATAATTACTTTAACTTTAAATAAACGGTACCAGATAACTGCCACATACTTTCTCCCAGTTGAATCTTTATACCTTCCCAAGAGTAGCATAGGAGGTGGTTATTTAGAATTGCAAAAGTAGGAAAATGTTATAATGGAAAATATTAGATGCATGTAACTCACATCCATATTATGTTATTATTATTATTATTTGAACTATTTGATTGATTTAGAACAAATTTGCACCAAACATGTCAATTAGGCTTGTATAGATGCACGAAAAAAGGTTTCGAAAAGTTTTGAAAAACAACCCCTTTTTTGCCAAAAAAAAACCCCAAAATGTGTTATTATTATTATTGTTACCTAAACGAGAATTTTTATAAATATGCGGTTTTTTGCATATGGTAGGGTACATGAAGGGCTACAAATAAGCCAAATTTTATCAAAATCGTTAGAGTCGTTTTTGAGAAATTTGGATTTTTCTCGTTTTTTGCCATTTTTGAAAATGGCCACTCCTTAAAAATCAAAAATTTGAAAAAATGAAAAAAACGCCTGGAGATATTCCAGAACTACACCTACATACCAAATTTCATCAAAATCGGACGGTTGGTATGGTCTCCAGCTCTGTACACATCCTTACAGACACACAGACACACGGACAGACACCACCAAAAAAACACTTTTATGGGTTCAGGGAGCACCAAAACAAATAATTCCACTAAAAATATGTTTGGGTTCAGGGAGCACCAACACAGATAATTCCACTAAACATTTTTTGGGGGTTCAGGGAGCACCAAAACAGATAATACCACTAAAATCAAAATTCGAAAATTTGGACGAAAACAATACTTTCTCCATATACTACGTATAGGGTACAGAAAGTAAAAATTAAAGCTAATTACAATCTGGATGTAAATTCCTACTTAGGTGATTTTTGCGACTTAAATACAATTCAAAATATTTAATAAAACTCCACAAATGTTGAATGAGTCTTGCCGTATGTAGGCTAATTTCGCCAAATGTTGCATTTGCAAGGTTATTTTCACAGAATAAGGAAAACAATTAAAAGAAAACAATTTGTACACATTTATTACAATAAACATTAACTTGTATAATAAAGGATGTGAAAAATCTATTTAGGTTAGACTGTAAAAAATGTTGGCAGTAGGCCTACTACTAATTTTCCAAGTTGATTCGTTTGAACGTCTTGTTTCCTATGGTGCCTTTTAAATGAATATAGTTGCCTGCCCTAAGCAATTTTTAAAGATATCTGATATAATTAAATCTTTCAGTCTCTATTTTATCGTACATGTAAACTAAACACTGACTAAATAAAGCGTCATAACTAAACAAATAGTTATTTTCTATTTCCCTCTCCATAACTATCCAGACATAAAGACTGGCCGCAAATACATTTTTATAAAGGAAATTTCGTTGTGTAGGATCACATTGTGAAATGTCTATTGGATGTCCATCTTCTCCATGACAAAACATAAGCGGATATTGTAGTGCATCATAAGATCGACGACGAAGTTCACTGATACGTTGTAGTATATTATCGTGTCTTTGAACGACAATATCCCGCTTTTCGAACTGCTGTACAATTAAAGCTTTCTAGCTTTAAGGAAATTATAAGAAGCAATATTTATGGTTTTAGGGGTCGTCTCAACCCTTAAAGGCCAAATATTTTAAAATCCTTTCTTAGTACGCCTCTAACTCCTATGAGCAATATTTGGACCAAATTTCACGTTCCTAGGATATGGTTTTTGATATATATATAACAAACAATATTTATGGTTTTAGGGGCGTTTCAACCCTTAATTGCCAAATATTTTATAAATCCTTTCTTAGTGCGCCTGTAACGCCTATGAGCAATATTTGTACCAAATTTCACGTTCCTAGGTGATATGGTTATTGAGTTATATAACAAACAATAGTGATGGTTACAGGGGTGGTTTCAACCCTTAATTTAAACATATAACATCTGATTACGTCGATCAGTTTTAATACTGCAAAGAAATTTAACCTAATTTAATAAATACTAATAAGCCCCCGTGAAAAATCAAAGGCAGATTAAGTGGATACACATCAGAAATACATTATTTAAAAGAATACTATTTAAAAACAACTGACTTTATCTAGGCCTACCTAACTATTCTGACGGGGCTTTTTATCTCGGTAAATGTATACAACTGTAAAGGGGTTATACAACTGTAGGTCTATTTGTTAACATTTTTTATTTATGTACATTATTATATACCTAAAGAAAGGTAAAGATATTATCTTTTAATGGTTTTTTATTTGATATTGATAAATAAAATGATTTAGAAGTTATTAATATTATAGTGAAGAAATTAATAATCAAATATGTGTATATGTTATACGAAGATGTACGTATGTTTCCGAAGTTAAACAAATTAGAATATTTCTTCTTTAAATTTGTATAAACGATTATTATATTGATGATAAAAGGTTGTATTTATTAAGTTTATAACCTACAAGCAAATCTTATAACGTATAATAGCACACATTTGATGTATATTGTAACACATAATTAAAAAATGAACTTCACAAGAAATTATAATAATTGAAGTTGTAAACATAACCCCAAGGTATAATCTATTGCATTTTGTTTAAGTATTACAGATGATGGGTGAAATCAGCTGTCATGTCACATGTTACTCACGTACGTGCATACGTATGTATGTATGTACGTACGTACACTCGCTTTTATAGGAGTTGATAGTCAACTTTCAAAAGTGATATAAAATAACATTTTCCTAAAATATTTTAAGTTTATCATAACCAAATTTTTTGGGGTTTGAAGAAATTAGGGTCATTTTTAGAAACTTAACTTTACATTTCCAGACGGACCAACAGATGTGATACGATTGTTTATCAATACTTAAATTGAATAGAAATACCGATAGTTGAGATTGTGTGTTTTGTTCGTATATTTCTACTTCATTTTCGTCTAAACCCAATGTTTTCAGTTGTGACAACTTAAATAACTTAATATTATGAGAATCGGATGAAGATAAACTAATGTTGTCGATAAGTAATCGAATGGAGGACAGAGAAAGTGATAATTATTATATGGTTATGATATTAATGATAGTGCACGTATGATAATGCACTTTTGTACAGCCGATTCGCTTCAACAATAATTGAAGACTAACCTAACCTAGATTGTACTTTGAAGGTAAGTTTACAATTTTGCTCAAAACGAATACTGGAAAATTTGATTAGGACCATCTGATAATTCATAATTCAAAATGATTCTTTATTAGTTTGACTTACCTGTAAAACGGTCGATTGGTTAATCCATAAGAGATCTTGATTTGAACTGTTCCCAACAATTTTCAAACACTCCAATCGAGTCGCAGATATTGGTTTCAGTAGAGCATCCTGTACATCTGTCGCAGACGCACCGCAGACCCTCGCCGCACGTTCCCAAATAGTTGGCGATCCCTCCGCATCGTTCCCGAGGACCTTTGGCGCATACAGTTCTTCCGCAATGGTCTTTAGCAGGACCCCATTCGCATGTTTTGGGATCTACTACTTCGCAGCCTTTGTCGTAGCAAGAAATACATTTTAGGCGTGCTTCCGTTGAATTGAACGAAACTATTGTAAATATTAATAAAGCGTAAATAAAAGTCCGCATCGCTGTCGGTGGATGTTGCTGGATGCTAAAGATGTTGGTGAATAAGCTTCTTGCTCATTAAACCGTAACACTATAGATTGCTTTATATACCCTTCCACAGGCCGATTGTTATTATGCAAATTGTTAAGTTATTTAAAAGATGGACTTTCTTTATCAGTTTAATTATTTTTGTGTCAAAACAATGTAAAAGCAATGTTTGTCAGCAATGAAGCGAAAAATTTATTAGATGGCGTTAATTCTTTTTTTACAAAATTTGCATTGTTATAAAAAAAAACCCGTAGTCAAGACTGACAAACGGTTGTACATGTTAGTCCAAATCTTTAAAAAAATCATTTTAAGAAGGGCATAAAGTTAAATTATATATTAATTTGTTTAACGTAACGGTCAGAAATTTTCAAATGTAAATGGGCTTATACAACTTTTTTTATTTTAAATATTGATTAATTAAATGAAAGAATTATGTAATAAAGATCTAAGTCAATAAAACCTAGTTTCATGTTTGTATTTAGGATTACGTAGCTGGAAGAAAAATCTGAATTACATAATATATTACTTACTAGTAAACCCCCGTGAAAAATCACAGGCTGATTAATTAGATACGCGTTAGAAATACACAATTTAAAAAACAAACTATTTGCAAACACCATTAAGGCCTACTTATCTAGGCCTACCTAAACATAACCCCAAACTATAATCTACACTTTGTTTGTTTAAGTATTACAGATGATGGGTGAAATCAGCTGTTAAACGAATAGGTAGGCCTATTTCTTCTTTAAATTTGTATAAACAATTAATATATTGATGAAAAAAGGTTGTATTTATATATAGTTTATAACCTCAAAGCAAATATTATAACGTATATTATAGTATTCATTAGTTCTGTAACTCACATTTAAAAAAAATCAACTTCACAAAAAATTATAGCCTAACGATTGAAGTTGTAAACATAACCCCAAACGATAATCTACACTGGGTACGTACGCTATTACACTCGCTTTTATAGGAGTTGATAATTTGAGACGTGACGTGAAATGTATATATTTTAAGATTTTGTCAAGTGTGATAAATTAAATTAAATAAATTAAATAATTTTGATATACAGGGTGAATCATAACAATGCGGAAATCTCTCGGAAGCTTATTCTATAGCTAAAAATTAAAAAAACTTTCATATAAACACAGGCCCGAAAACACTTCGTTTTCCAGATATCCGCCATTTTGTGTTTTGTACAAAATACTTCATATCTAGAGAACGGTTTGACTGATTGAGTTCAAACTTGACATGAAGCTTAACCCAACAATGATATATCTCAAGAAAAATAAGCGATAAAATCCAATCATGAGTTTCAAAAAGACGGCTGTTTGAAAATTTAAATCCTAAATTACTCAAATTTCCTTTTTACTTTCTCACTATACTATAGTGTAGAGAAAGTATAGCGATCGCAAAAAAAATCGATATTGAGATTGTTGTGGAAATATCCGTTTTGGGACCCCCTGAGTCCAAAAAAGTGATTTAAAAAAAAATGTCTGTCTGTATATCTGTATGTATACAAAGCTAGAGAGAAAACAATTAGATCGATTCGGACAAATTTGCACCGGACATGTCAATTAGGCCTGTATAGATGCACGAACAACAGATTTGAATTTTTTTGAAAAACAACATCCTTTTTGGCCAAAAAACCCCCAAAAAATCAGTTATTATTTTTTTATAAAAAAAAACGGCTCTAACGATTTTGATCAAATTTGACTTATTTGTAGCCCATAATGTACCTTACCATAATCAAAAAACCTTATGTTTCTAAAAATTCTAGATTAGCCAATAAAAATAACCGATTTTTGGGGGTTGTTTTTAAAAAAATTTCAAAACATTTGTTCATACAGGCCTAATTGACGGGTTTGGTGCAAATTTGTTCGAAATCGATCGAATAGTTTTCTCTCTGGATAATAATAATAATATGTCTTAGTTAATCTCCTACTTTAATATCACCTCTCCTACAATTATGAAGGCACAGTGAATCTGTTTAATAATTTAGCCTAAATATGTTTGTGAGAACGTATGTGCCAGTTCCTGGTACCGTTTATTTTGGCATCACTTAGCTGTAGCCTACGACGTAATACTTATATAAACACAATATAACACTGAACACATACTAAAAGACCCCACTATGCAATACGCATTTTAAAAGTATACGAGACTAGCTCTCGTCAAATAATGACCGGGATTGGCCACGTGATCGTACACGGGTTCTTCCAATCGATGTTAAATATTCTGATCAATATATATATATATATATATATATATTTAAAATGGTGGGGAAGATCATTGTCAAGTGACGCCTAGGCCTACTAATGTTAATATTGGCATGGACATAATTTTCATCCCTTTAAAACCTATCTTCCATGAATTTTCTTAAAAAGTTTGGATTTTAAATAATTTGTATGTCAAATATATTAATACCTCTAACACCACAAGTTTTGTTGAATATTTTAGCTGCAAATTTGTTTGGAAAATAAAATGAAGAGATATCTTCTAAACGACATATCACAAAAAAACAGTTTGATAACTATTATAGCTTTAAGTAAATACCTTTGTGCGGTGTATCCTTCACAACAATGTTATTTTTAAGAGGATTTAGGAACTTTGCCACTCCCCCAAAATCAATTCATATTAAAATGACTATTGCGTTTTGATTATTGGAATATGCATGCGTTGCTATGATGTATAACTATGACAGATTTCATAGTGTCTGTCGAGTGTCATGCAGAGGTTATGTTTTGCTACACAATCAACGGTATTTGATCACCAACACGATGTGATAGCACTAGTTGATGCAGAGCTTATGTTTTGCTACACAATCGACGGTATTTAATCACCAACACGATGAGCTAGCACTAGTTGATGCAGAGGTTATGTTTTGCTACACAATCGACGGTATTTAATCACCAACACGATGTGATAGCACTAGTTGATGCAGAGCTTATGTTTTGCTACACAATCGACGGTATTTAATCACCAACACGATTAGCTAGCACTAGTTGATGCAGAGGTTATGTTTTGCT
>JAGFPH010001382.1:110512-125706 GCA_018207615.1 Philaenus spumarius
TTCTCCTCAGGTACGGGAGCGTGTTGAGCTCCCTCTGAGTACTTACTCCCTCTGAACATCTCTCTCATTCGGTAGTCTGGGAATATAAATGATCTGTAATAAGGCTTATGAGAGTGATTCAAATGTAACTAGAAGAGGCAATAAATAATTTGTAACCAACAAGTGTGTTTATTTGGCGCCCGAACCCTGGTATATTTCTCCGGCAACGCAGCATCCTGGGCACATTTGCCTCCCAGTAAGAAAGTAAGCGTTACAAAATATGAGAACACTCTATTCTCGTCGTTTTCTCAGTTTAGCGGTAATTTTAAAAAAATTATAATTCGTAAACAATTCATAGTTTCTGACATTAGTCACTAAAGTGTCCAACTAAAAGTTTTCAGGAAGCAGCACATTACAGGATGGAATACAGAATAATACATCTACATGTTTATCGATAATTTAATCTGGGCTACAGTAAAGTGCTGCCCCTATGAGTTAAATTTTAAACTATTCATATTAATTTTGCTTTAGTCGGGTAAATGCTGCTACCAAAATCAAAATTATAAAATATTATTAATTTGAATCGTTTGTTTAATAAAAACTGTAGTTTAATCAAGAACAATGTTGTAAATTTAAATCTTTGCTTGTAAGGTGCTGCTCCCCCAAAAAAACTTGTAAAACTATTTACAAGTAAGATCGTTCCGTTAAAGATTTCTAGGGGGATCATTATTTAATTATTTAATCATACTTTTTTGTCTACTGTTAAAAATAATTTATTCTATTTATTTTTTAGACTTATCTTCAGTAAAACTAGCACTAAAACCTCTATTAATGTTTAACTAGCAAGTTTAATGTTAAACATTTGTGCGGGCAGCATCTCATGGACCAGATTTTATATTTTAACACCTACAAAATATTCAGTATATTATAATATGTCTACACAAATTATTTCTGTATGAGCCTGGACTCGTAGCTTTACCCTCTACGAATATTGAATGTTGTTTAATTAAGAATGGTAAATAACCTTATCTGACAGAAAATAATAATTTATTAAGAAGGTTGGTACATTCTCTCTATAAAATTAACTGAATTATTTTTATCTTGGGACCTGATGTTGATTTGTTGTATAGGTCTAAGTCAACAATTCAGACATACTTAATATGTCAGATATAAAGAAAATATAAACTTAACTTTAAATGTTTATTAGGTACAATTTATTACTTTAATATATTCATCCAACAAATACTATGGATTATATATGTAAATATAGAGAGTTCCCAGCAAGTTTCTTTTCTAAATTAGAAGAAGAAACAACTTGCCTCGTCTATTCGAAAGGCTGTTCACGTACCATATAATGACTACTAACAGATGGGGTTTCTTTGTAGGTCATAGCTACAATTATAGTACTTAACTGGAACTAGTAAGCGAGAAATATCTAGTCCTTCATTGAAACCATTGCTATTGTTTCACAAGAAAACATTCTGTGTTTTCACCCACACAAATATTGTTAATTATTTACTTCTAAACACAACGAAAAATGCAGTCGTGAGATGCGGGTCAATACCAATGACAGAAATCTCGTCATGTTAAATTTGGTTTGTATTCATATATATATATACCTACTGGCACTCAACTCCGTCCTTAAATTAGTCAATATAGTTGTTGGATATGTTTTGTAAATGCGAATTAATAATAAATTATTTTACTATTACCCTCGAGGGACCACTGCTTTAATGACAAAGCAGACAAACGTGTTTGATATTCATCTAAGCTACAGAAATTAATTAATTGTATATTTTAAGGTACTCACAGCGTCCAATGTTCCGTGGGAAGCGTTGTCGCACTTGATTGTTCTCGGCCGAGACTCACAACAATATATAGGCTACATTATAAAAAGCACAGTTCACACAAAATGCTATAGTTCAATATTAATAGCATTTATATAATACTAGCTGAAAACCCGTGCTTCGCTACAGGGAATTTGTTTTTTGCTATGTTTCATAATTTCATAATTCATTTGCTATGATTCATAATTAATTGTAATACTTTTCTCTCATTTTTTTCCTCTATTATTTCACGAAAGTGAATTATAACATTTATATTCAATTAGTTTTGTACTTATTGTTCACTGGTTGCCCGTAAATTGTCTGAATGTGCTGAATAAATTAAATCAATAAAAAATTCAGAGTGAAGAGCGTCTTCTTTTTCAACCGCTAAATCTACAGACTGGTAAATCCACAGTCTTAGCTGGATGTTTACAGATCACCCAGATACGTCTTTAATATGCGAATGCATAGTTTGTTTTTGTTTTGATCAGCTTACGTTCAAAATATTTTCATAAAATTATAAGTGCCAAATGTCAGCTCTCTTGCTTTAAGGAAATAATACCAATTAATATTTATTGTTTTTAGGGGTTGTTATTACTTTTTCAATCCTTAGCAGCACATAAACAAAATGTAAAACTGGTTTATTTTTTATATGCATCTTGTAAGAATTAATTGTTTAAAATTTCAGCTCTCTAGCTTCAAGGAAAGTATAAAAATAAAATAAATATTTATTGTATTTAGGGGTTGATATCACATTTTCACCTCTAGCAGCACGTAACAAAATGTAAAACTCATTTACTTTTTATATGTGTTTTGTAAGAAATAAATGTGCGAAATTTCAGCTTTAATGAAACAACATTTATTGTTTTAGGGGATGTTTCAATCCTTAAAGGCTAAATCCTTTTAAAATCCTATCTTAGTGCGCCTCTAGCGCTTATGAGCAATATGTGTACCAAATTTCACGTTCCTTGGTGATATTAAATTAATATTTACAGTTATAGGGGTTGTTATTAAATGTTCACCCCTTAGCAGAACGTGATAAAATGTAAAACTGGTATATTTTTTTATATGTATCTTGGAAGAAATAAATGTACAAAATTTCAGCTTTCTAGCTTTAGGCAAAGTATAAAAATAAATATTTATTGTTTAAGGGGTTGTTACTATATTTCCACCCCTTAACAGAACTTAATACAATTTGAAACTGGTTTATTTATCTGTGTGTTGTGTATCTTGTAAGATATATTTACAAAATTTCAGCTCTCTAGCTTTAAAGAAAGTGTAAAAATTTATATTTATTGATTTAGAGGTTGTATCACATTTTCACCCCTAGTAGCACGTAACAAAATTTAAAACTGGTTTACCGTACTTTTTATATGTATTGTGTAAGAAATAAATGTACAAAATTTCAGCTTTCTAGCTTTAAGGAAAGTATAACAAACACTATTTATTGTTTAGGGGTTGTTTCAACCCTTAAATAAAAATATTTTAAAATCCTTTTTTGTGCTCCTCTAACGCCTATGAACAACATGTGTACCAAATTTCACGTCCCTAGGCGGTATGGTGTTTGACATATGTAACAAACAATATTTATTGTTTTAGGGGTTGTATCAACGCTTAAAAGATAAATATTTTAAAATCCCTTCTTAGTACGCTTTTAGCACCTATGAGCAATATGTGTATAAATTTCAGGTTCCTAGGCGGTATTTAAATAATATTTATAATTTTAGGGGTTATTACTACATTTTCACTTAGCAGAACGTGACAAAATGTAAAGTTGGTTTATTTTTTTATATGTATCTTGTAAGAAATAAATGTAAAAAATTTCAGCCTTCTAGCTTTAAGGAAAGTATAACAAACAATATTTATTGTTTTAGGGGTTGTTTCAACCCTTAAAGGAAAAGTAATTTAAAATTCTTTCTTAGTTCGCCTCTAGCTCCTATGAGCAATATGAGTACCAAATTTCACGTTCCTAGGCGGTATTCAATTAATATTTATAGTTTTAGGGGTTGTTACTACATTTTCACCCTTTAGCAGAACGTCACAAAATTTAAAACAGGTTTACTTTTTATATGTATCGTGTAAGAAATAAATGTACAAAATTTTAGTTTTCTAGCTTTAAAGAAATTATAACAAACAATACTTTTTAGGGGGTGTTTCAACCCTTAAATTTCAAATATAAAATTCTTTCTTAGTGCGCCTCTAGCTTATATGAGCAATTTGCGTCCCAAATTTCACGTTTCTAGGGGGTAGGACTTTTGAGATATATAACAAAAAATGTTTATTGTTTTAGGGGTTGTTTCAACCCTTACAGGCCAATAATTATTTAAAAATTCTTTTTTAGTTCGCCTCTTGCCCCTGTGGCAAATACATGTATCAAATTTCACATTCCTAGCAGGTAAGGTTTTCGAGATATATAACAAACATTATTTATTGTTTTTAGGGGTTGTTTAAACCCTTACATGCCAAATATTTTAAAATCCATTCTTAGTGTGCCTCTAGTGTCTATGAGCAGTATGTGTACCAAATTTAAAGTTCCTAGGTGGTATGGTTTTTGAGAAACTGTGTTCGGTCAAAACTACCCCTAAACCCCCAAAAGTACCCCTAAATATATGAATATCAAAATTAAATTTCTTTAGTTTTTCCTATTTACATCACAAAGTATACACATGCTAAATTTCATTTCTATAGTTTCATGGGAAGTGGGAGAATTAGTGGTGATGAGTGAGTGAGTGAGGGCTTTGCCTTTTATATATATATACAATAATTAATACTTTCACAAAGATGAATATATTTACAGAGATTTAACTAAAAAAACGGTCAACTGACATGGTATTAAACAAGGTATAAAGAAAGAAATAAATAAAGCGAAACTTCACTGAATGAAAAAAGGATGCGGCATTAATAGCCAGAATTAATTGCGTAGTCAGCAGACAGCGTGTTCTCTCTAGATGATCTTGCGTACTAAGTAGTCCAGTAGGTATGTACATTGTAAGTGGAAAAAATTCCGAAGTTAATGAAACTTTTACGGGTTGTTTGGGGGTGCTGTGGGATGAATCTGTCAAGTTTTCCAACTCGAGGACCCTGTGCTAATTTGGGGGGGGGGGCCGAAAAACTTCAAAATTTTCGGACTTTTATCGGTTTTTTGCTTATAACTTCTAAACTAAACAGTTTTCGACCAAAACATTTCTTTTCAAAGATGTAGAGCAGTAAATTTGCTACAATTTGGTATCCTTAAACTTCACCGCTGCGGTCGACCGCTAGTGCACCACTTTGTTAAGCGGTTGACCGCGGCGGCTACCAGCTCGTTTTTTAAACACTGTGGTGGGGGAGCCAGTGCTGCCAACTGTTCTCCAGTCCTGTCAGTCTGAAAAAGTGTTATAAAAAATGTAATCAAACACCGGGTAGGTTGGCAGCACTGACATGGCGGGAGCGGTGAGCCGCTATGCATTAACGCTCCCATTTAAGCCAATGCATTTTGAAATCGCAAAAAACTGCGGTTTGTAAGTGCACCGCTCTGTTTCTGTGAACCGGTGCGGCTCGCCGCTCCGCTTCTTGTTGCATAAACGTGCCCATTTAACTCAATGCACTTATAAAAGTAGTGCGGCTCGCCGCTGCGGTCGACCGCTAGTGCATAAACAGGGCCTTACTAATGTAACGTAGTCTTAAGCCACGCCCCTTTTAGTGTTGTATAAATTTGGGAGATGAAACACTGTTAAGTTGGGCATACACGATCCGGACGGTTTGTAAGTTCTGCAGGATAAAATCACCGGCCGAAGGCGGCCGAAAGTGGCATCCTGTCCGGGCGTTAGTCAAAAAATGTTATATTAATGTAAACAAAAATAATGTATTGTTTAAGATTATTATTAGGTTATTAATTTGTTTAGTTATATAGTTAATTTTAGGCTAGTTTTAATAACGCTACGAATTTGTTAACGCCTTACTAATGTGACGTATAAATATGGGGGATGAAACACTGTTAAGCTGGCCATACAAGATCCGGACGGTTTGTAAAACCAACAAAACCAGGATAAAACCAAACAATTACTCAAGTGAAACAACACTTTTGCACCATAAAATAACACTTTTTGCACAAACTTTACGGTTTTTTTAGATTTAAGTAACGCTATAACCACTAAAACCGCGGGTGCATCAACGTCTTCAAATTGAAATTTCTCTGCTTGCTGGACAGATTTAAACCGATTTTTTTAAGCAAGCTCAACAACGTGCGTGAAGCCCCAATTTAAAACGACTGGAAAAGCCGACCGGATCGTAGATGGGGTCTTCGGTTCAAGGATGAGCCAAAATCCGATTAAGCTTCCGGCAGGACTAACAGGCCGGCTGGATCGTGTATGGCCAGATTTCGGTTAATTATGGCTTGATTATTGTAGCTCGTGCATCACTGAAGATGACGACTTTGTCTTGGAAACGCGTTTGAGTTAATAAACGCACTAATTGTGAGATTGTGCGTTCAAGTTTTATTCTATCAATGTATATCTTCTCAGAAGTACCCTTATAGTCTAAGTATGTATATTCAATTGTACAATACTAAAGCTTTAGAATAGAAACTAATGGATTTCCATGTTAAATTATATATGCCAATAAAATTAATGTTGTTTTTACAAAAATAACATATTTATGCAGGTGTTGTTTTAGTAGGCCTTTAGTGTAAGGAATAATAACCTATTATTTGTTTTGAAATAGTCCAATAACTACACCAACATTATGTTCACAAACGTTTCAAAGTAAATGCAGATGTTGTGCATATAAGTTAATGTTTCTATAATTATGATCTTATACATTTTCATAGGTCGTGGAAAGATCTGTAAAGAATCATACTGACTAAAGACCACTGACTTGACAATAAACATTTATCAAAGACCGAATGCGGGTAATATACAGTGTTATTGTAAACCCCCTTTATTATTTTTGTTATTGAAAATATGTTAACAAAACTTTGTATATATCTTGTGTTGCATAACAGGACACATTTTATGACATATCTGAAACTTGTATCTGGGGGCTTGAGGGGGTAGGGGGGTTAAATTTTCAAATATAAAGGTAGGTTATGTATTACAACGTTGAAAAGCTTATTAAAAGACAAACAGAATGGCGCAAACCAGAGCTTAAAGTAATGTTTCGTTTCAAAGTAATGGACAATCAAAGTTCTGACAAATAATATTGTCATCATGGCATCAAAGCAGGTTATTAATTTGTTAATATTAGGATTAAGAAGGTTGTATTTTATTTTCCAGAACTTTGATATCCCATTACTTTGAAAAGAAGCGAGATATTAAGCTCTAGTTTGGGCCATTGTATTTCTCTTTCAATGGTGTATTACATGACCTACCTTTATATTTGAAATATCTAACCCCCCTGCCCCCCCCCCCCCCCCCCAAGCCCCCAAAATCATAGAGGGTCAGACATGTCAAAAAATGTGTCCCGTTATTCAACACAAGATATATACAAAGTTGTGTTAACTTATTTTCAGTAACAACAATAATGGAGGGTGTTAATGAACACTCTGTACCGTATGTGTCTCAAACTACAACACTGATTTACCATTACTAAGAAATAAAGTGTTGGAGGATGTTTTAAATATTAATAAGCTAGGTGAAATCCTTGAGTTTTCAGTCCTCACTCAACGATCAAGATAAGTATCATATATAATTATGTAATATTAAATTTCACTTATAAATAATCAAGAATAATTTCCTGTCATAGACATAGTTGTTTGGGAAATGTATAGAAATGTTTAGAGAAATAGTTTCAACTGAAACACAGACTATTTCGTTTCGAAACCTAAAGAATGTTGTTCTTAAAATCCTAGTACAAAAGTCTACATAGTTGAATGCGACACTAGACGTATACAATTTCGGTTTTTGTATTTTAATTTAATATTGCTAAATCATTTTACTCTCACAACTCAAAACTTTACTAAATATTGCTGACGTTGTATGCTTTGACCAACTTAGACCCTTATCACAAGATTTACAACTTCAAAAATGTAGAATTTTGGAATAGTAACGGAAAAGCCCTCATCAGATTAATGTTCATTTAAATCTGACATTTTTTTGCACAAACTGGTCATATCGCAAATTTTTTAAATTGTTTGCCAAAAACTTATGCGTAAGAGCTTTTCTTGTTAAAAATTTGAAGAGTACGAAGAAAATAAGTTTACTTTAACTTTAACTATTACAATTTTGAAAAAAAATCAATTATATAAATTCAGTAAATAATCGTTATCATAAATAGATGAAATAAAACAATAACACAAAATCTCACAACAAACACGCCCAACAAATCAAATGCGTTTCAACGACAAAGTCGCCATCCTCAGTGATAAAGCTACAAAAGCCAAACTACAACAAATGTTAGTAAAAAAATGTGTGTATGTGTGTTATCATAAATGTTAAAACTAATACTCTATCTATAACATTGGTTAATTTCTTAATGTTGTATATTTATGTTCTTTTTGTTTTTTTTTTGTTTTTCAACCTACGTTGTCGTTAGACATTTTATGGGCTTCTTATTTCCCACAAATTTCGTATTTTTTTTTTTAAATGATTTAAAACTTGAGGGATAATGCAAAATTAGCAATCTTTTGAAAAATTATATCATTAGTAAAGTTTGTTAAGATTTTGAGTTCTATAAAAAAAAGGTTTAGTGATACTAAATAAAAAATACAAAAACCAAAACATTTATTATTTTTTGTATTCAAACTTTGGTCAAATCGAGATATTTAAATGCGAACAAAAGATTTTTTTTACAGATTTTTTTAGTATGTTTGACATCTTTTTGATGTTAAAAAACGAAAGCGTAAGAAAAAATTAACAAATTTGCATTAAAAATGTGTTTTAGAAAATTTTATAAATTATAGCCAGTAAATAATCATGAAGATTAAAAAGAAAAACAAGTAAATAAGTCATCTCCCAGAGTGTTATTAGTTTAAACCCTTTATAACAAAAAAAACTATCTATTGATCATATTGTTTTAATGTTTCTCTAGTATATGAAAACTAATATAAATTGATTTATTTTGTCCATAATATGTTTGCATGTTTTTAAGGGGAAAATCGTGTTTATTTCACCGCCATTTTGAACTGTTATTAAGTCATGAACAAAGATTAAGTACAACAAAATTATACATTGTAAACCCACCAAATTTTCATTTGAAATATTGCACATTTTTTTAATGTTGGAAAATTACTGGACAGTTTTTAAGTTGAAAATTGTTTGAAAGAGTATATTATTAGGATTTTTTTGAATTAGTGACATTTTAGGTTCTAAGAGTAAACAATTCAGTGGTACTAAATAAAAATGTAAAATCTAAATTTGGTTACGTTTAGTCTCACCACCTTGAACCACGACAAAGTCACATAATTTTTACTTTCTCCCCCTATACCATAGTATATGGAGAAAGTATTGTATTCGTCAAAATTTTCGAGTTTGAGTTTTTGGTGGAAATATCCGTTTTGGGTCCCCCTGAACCTAAAAAAGTGGTTTTCGGAGTGATGTCTGGGTGTGTGTCTGTATGTGTGTCTGTGTGTCTGTGTGTCTGTGTGTCTGTGTGGATGTTATCAGACCTAGAGCCTAAACCAGTCGACCGATTTTGATGAAATTTGGTATGGAGGTACTAATCCACGGTATCTCCAGGCGTTGTGAATTTTTTATTTTTAAGGGTAATTTTCCCATAAAAACCCTTAAAATAACGGAAAAATCAACTTTTCTCAAAAACGGCTCTAACGATTTTGATTAAAATTTTATAGTTTATTAGGGACATAAAGTACTATAAACTGTAAAATTTTAATCAAAATCGTTCGAGCCGTTTTTGAGAAAAGTTGGTTTTTCCGTTATTTTATGGATGTTTATGGGAAAACAACTTTAATACAAAATCACCTCTCCTACCCCACCCTACAAGTCACCGTGAATCTGTTAAATAATTTAAATATGTTTGTGAGAAAGTATGTGCCAGTTCCTTTTACCGTTTATTTTTCAATGTGTTAATTTCTCAAAAACCTTTAAAATGATGTAACACTCAAAATACGTTCACATTTGAAATTTCTTCAAAAATTACCCACTAACGAAAAATATTTTTTGGTTTACTATTTATGATCTGAGCAAAAAATGTTTTCCTTAGATTCTTTAGATGTGAAGTAGTGGGATTTTAGTTGAAAATAAGCGTTTAAGGGTCTGCTGTAGTGCCGGCCATCTTGGATTTTTATCCCGTATGAGCAATGTTAAATTAAAAAATATTTATTTCGTTTATTTGTTATCATAAAATTGTATTCAAGGTCTCATTTTAACCACAATACGAATCCGTTCTACGTTTCACATATTTTAAAATCCCGTTCATTTGTCATGTAATTGACATTTTTAAAGTACCAAGTTTTGAACTTTTTTCCTTACACAATACAAAAATAATAATTAAAAGTTAATCGCTACCCGGATCAGCAATTTTATAAAGAATATTTATTCAGTTTTTTTTTCACAACTCAATTAAAAAAGATTGCTTTATAAAATGGTTTTAAATGAGGCAATGTCAAAGAGCTCAGCTACAAGAAATTACGCTGTTTAGATGCCACTATATTGTGAAGCGCTGGAGTCGCCGGTTGTTTTCTTTTTTACTGGCTCAGCTATCAACAATACACCTGAGATGGGTTGTGGTCTCGTACAGCCTTTGTATTAAATAAGTTAGTACTCTAAATATGGATTTTTCATTGAGTATTTTGATCTAACATTGGTTTATTATACCAGGTGCAACAGCGTAAAATGTGTCTAAATTCTTAAAACTTCCTTACTGGAATTAATTAAATTAATATCTTATAGTTTGAGACAAAATTTAGTCATGTTTAGAATTCATATCTGGGATTACAACTGCTGTCATTTATTCTAAGTCTCTGACAATGTTTTATTTTACTAAACTGATTGACCTAGTCAGCTGTTTATACATTAGTAATTATTCGTTGATTTAGCACTAAAAGTGTACATAACCTCAGATGTACATAACCTACAAGTGTACATAACTTTTGTAAGATTTGTTCGTGAATGTACTAAATTAAAATTTGATACAACATCAATTAGCCAGTGTTACTAAGGGGCATATTACACTGTCAAAGTTGTTTGTCAAATAATTTGTCAAATCTTTGTCAAAGATCTTTGATGAAATCTTTGACAAAGATTTGTCAAAGAATACATATTACACCTATCCAATTCTTTGATCAACTTTGATATTAAATTAGACATATTTTGGGGTTATGTTTCGGTTTATTCTAATATTTTTATTATTTTATTACAAAATTACAGTTGAAAGATCGTAATTCATATAATAAGGGGTTAAGATTTTAAAAACTAATCTTACAAAAACTTGTAAATACACTTTTACAATAAAGTAAACATAATAAAAGTCTCTTTAATGTTTTACAAAAAAACATAAACTTAGCCTATACTGCCGACCATAATATTACAGACTGCAAAACATTATTTTTTGTAATTTCTTCTGAAGGTTTTTGCCTTTCATCGCGATTTTTATAGGCATTCTTGTGAATGTTCCACAAACAATATTCTTTTTCATAATGTAAAATTAATGTTTTCACAGCTTCAACACTCCATGTCAATTTTGCCATCGTATTAAAAATATAAAAGTAAAGGAACAGAAAGAATATAATGAAAACAGAAAAACTGAATATTATTTTGAGGTTAGGAGGTTACCTAAAAAATGTGTACTATATTATTGTAGTACTTTTTCGTATTCTTTTTAGAAAATCTTTGTCAAAGATTACAACATGTCAAAGATTCGTCAAAGTTTTATCAAATTTTGATGAACGAATTATTTCGTCAAAGAATCGTCAAAGATTCGTCAAATTTCTTTGATGTCAAATCTTTGATCAAAGAATTTGACGTTTATTTGATAGTGTAATATGTACCTTAGGAATGTATTACACTATACAATTTTTTGTCAAAGATCTTTGATCAAATTTCTTTGATGCAATATTTTTGATAGTGTAATATCGAATCTTTTATCAAAATTAGCATATGTCAAATTTCTTTTGTCAAAGATTCTCTAAGAGAGAACCTTTGATCAAATCTTTAATCAAGAGAGGATAAACTAGCTTATCATTGCTCTTTTTCAGGGTAAACTAGTTCCCTTCTCTTTATTAGCGAATTTCCATAGGAAAAATGAGCTATTGCAGTGGTCCTTATGGTAAGACCCAAGGTCGGGAGTAGCAAATGAGCACCGATCATGGTCCCCAGAACACGTTTTGTGGTGTCATTAAAAATCATATATATATAATAGACATTGCGACATAAAGAATGGAAAGTACAAGGGTAGAAAGAGATGAAAATGACGTGCAACTTATTATTAAATTTATAAATGAACAAGACAACCCTTTAGAGTTGAGAAAAATAGTGAGTGGAGTTATTATCACAGAAGAAACATCGAAATTTCTATTAAACTTACAAGAAAATGGGAAAATTCTGTTAAAAAATTTTAAGAGACAAAATAAAAGGTTGTACGAGCCAATCAGGAGGAGCCCTGTGATGACTATGTCTTCAACAATGCCTGAAAAAAGCAAAGGAAACAAAGAAAACCCCTTCACCAACAAACATTAACTCAAAAGTAGTGCTAGCAAATTAAAGGGATATTCACATCTAGGATCTGTTAAGCCATGAGTTATTAGGCTATCTGAAAAGTTTAGCTCACCAAAATTAACATTTCAAGAAAAGTGTTAACACATCTGAATTGATACTCACTATTCAATATCACTAAAAGTAAAGTATTGTTAAATGAAAAAGCAAAAATAACAACTGCAATATTTTACTATAAAAGAAGTTATATAACATTTTTTATTTTCCTAAATATAAACTCTTTCACTTAATGTAATGTGATGTTATTGTTTGTAACTGTACCCTTTTCTAACAACTTACATTTTTCAATCACTTTTGGTTTTTTTACATTCCATATTATTTATTTCTTGGAAGTGTACCCAAAATTCAAACAGCTGTATCTCAGAAGCTATTCATGTTAGAAATCCCATTTCGGTCACATATTAAAGTTATATTTCTCTACTTTAAAGTTAGTCCTTATCAGTTTTGCTGAAAACCCCTTGTTTCACGGTGAAAAAACACAAATGCTATCTAAAAACTAACAATTTTTAAAAATTTTGCAAATTTGAATGGCTGCAACTCGAAAAGTATTATCCTTAGGAAGATGATTTTCATTTTAAATTGTGGTAAATTTACTGTTCTGTAAAAAAAGGACTGAATGATTTTTTTGGTCAAATTAGTCCTTCATACTAAACATAAGAAAAAACTAGAACGAGGTATAAAATGTGGGGTTTTTCGTCACTAGTGGCGCGCGCGGAGCACTTGTATATATTAGTGCTACGTATGAAACACCTCTACAGTAGCATTAACTGTTCAACATGCTTTCTTAAATTTATTGAAGCACTTTTAATAATTTAAATTATATTTGACCTATTTAGTGATTTTCTTAGTACAAAACTATTGGTTTTGCTTATTTCAATCACCATTTTTGTTCATTTACCAATAAAAATGCACTTTACTCACAAACCAACAACTATACGACTATAAACGTAATAACCTTTTATAAAGCTCGTATTTTATGAAGTATATTGTCGCTTTTTTCAATGTTTTATCTTGAACGGTTCTCAAGTAATAAGCGTTTTTATAAACGGCGCCCCCACCATATTCCCCCCTCCCCCCCGGCGATATCGACCACGCTGCGGGGCGACGACATGGCTTTTCAGGATTACTATAGTGCCTATATCAATAATCAGAAATAAAATTGCATCAGGCTTTCCATGCATAATCAACCCCCTTCAGATCCCTTTCTATAATCTAAAACTATTGGATTAGTTTTCATAAGCAGTAGTCCTAAACAGTTTGTCCTAAGCATATTATTTGGAGAAACTAGTTTTTCTTGCTAAGGTCTAGTCCGAACCGGTTTGTCCCTGACTCGCGTAGAACAATCTAGTTTGGCCTACGCACAACTTGTTTTTCCTAAATTGTTTTTTTAAAACATATACATAAGTTTGTAATAATTGTAAACGTCAATGATGATGATCATAGAGATGCATTTGACTATTAAACATTTTTTTCTGTTTACAATACTAGAATAGAATTGAGTTTTGTAAAGACTATAATTGCTAATTCGCTAACCAATACAATTTGTATGAAACCTTTGAGAAATATTTAAATTCTAAATTTACAACAAGCCTATAATTTAAATTCCATATAAATAAAATTAGCCATCATATTTAAAAAAAAGCGTATATCTTTATTTTTCTGTAAGGACTTAAATGAAATCATACGTTTATTGTAATCAACACCAAGAAGACTTCCAACAATCAATAATATTATCTCTAGTAAATTACCACATTCCCAACGACCATCATTTATGTCCACAACATCTATACAATTGTTTTTTTATAAACGAATTTAATATTTGACGTTTAAAGCGTATCTATTTCTTCGTCGTCTTCGATGAGTTTTAGGTTTCAAACTTTTTACAGATTTTAGAGGTTTTGCGACCAGGTTTGCTGATTTCGGCATTTCACTTTTCCCGGATAATTCTACAGATGGCGTAGCCGTGACTACGTCACTAACTGTTTCTATAGTTGTTTCAGTAATTCTGTTTGAAGCATTTAAAAACTGTGAAGAACCCGATGACGGTGAAGTAATGGTTTTCAAAATCGATTCCAAAAGGTGAAGGGCATTGCTTTGTTCTGATTTCGTATCTGCGGTTACGTCTCGTACTTGATCAGAGACATTTTCAGTAACCCCTTCGGAAACTTGGATTGAATTACTTGAATCTGATACCATGGAACTTGTTGTATTTAATACAGAATCTATGAGATGGGCTGTGCTACTTTTTTTTCTTAGGGTTGGCCCTGAACTATTGCTAATACTGTGAATAGCAGCCACATTGGCTTCAGAAATAGCTCCGTCTGTGGTCTTCGTTTCAAAAAATGAAACATTCTTTCCAAGAAAAACAGATTTGATACTTTCAGTTGAAGAAATGTCCGTTTGGATTATTTCATTCGTCTGTGTTTTCGGCAAAGTGCGGTATACAGTTATACAGGTCGTGTAATATGGCAAAGACTGAGCTTCTACTGGTGAAATCTCTGAAACTGTTACAGGAGTATTTTGTGTAACAGTAGATTCTAAGAGTTCTCCTGCAGATACTTCCCCGGTTATTACTTCAGTAGACAAATTTGTAGGAAGACTTTCTGTTGATCCTTCAATCTGCTGCGAACCGTTAGCTATCAATGTAGTGCTTAGAACTTCACCAGTAACAGTTTCAGTTTGCTCTGTGGTATTTGATGCCATAGTGTTCAGAGTTTCCCCGGTAACTCCTTCCGTTCCGATG
>JAGFPH010001382.1:125716-149216 GCA_018207615.1 Philaenus spumarius
TTCCAGTGATTCCTTCAATTTGTGTAGTATTTGTTATTGAAACTGTGCTTAGAGTTTCACCCGTAACCGTTTCGGTTCCAGTGATTCCCTCAATTTGTACAGTGCTTGTTAGCGATGTAGTGCTTATTTCGCCAGCAGCGGATTCAGTTCCAGTGATGCCTTCGACCGCAGTCACAGTAGCTCCTTCAATTTGTTGTGTAGTACTGTACATTGTAACAGTTTCAAGAGCTGGCAGGTTGGATGCAGATTCAACGCTGACTTTAGGGCCAGGTCCACAGCTACAATTACAATACGGGGCTAAGAGAGTAATGTTTACATTGATAACTGACACGTTGTTGCAGGTTAAAACGTTGTTCGGTACATTAATTCCGTACTCCAACAGAGTAGCGGCGTAACTGGAATTGTTTTTTAGTAAATCGGTTAACTGGAAAGATTTATTTAAACCACTTGGTTCGACGTCTGCTTGGTACACCGAAGGGTTAGGTTCTGTCCCACTTCCCATGTCCGGAGGTCCTTCTGCGCCTTCCTTTTCTATTTTATTGTCCAGTATACTCTTTTCCGCTGCAACTGGGTACACTGAACTATTTTTCAATTCAACATCTCTTTTCCCAAAGTTACTGAAGCCAAGCTGAAATAAATAACATTTATTTAATCATTTTAACGATTTTCCGTTTACAATTTCTTACAAATATGGTATGTACTGTAACAACAAGTAAGTGTTAAAAACGCAAAAAAGTGTTTGATACAGAAGTAAATTAAAAATGATAAATGATACTAGTTTTACGTTATCGCTTCAATAAATACTATAAGTCTTATATTTAAGTAGAATGTTCAATGTAAATACTGTAGTTTGGTGTTATCATTACAACACTTGAATTGTTTGTAATAAATTGTAGCTTTTTACACGGAATGTATAGTACTTTAAGCATTGAACATTTATAAGAATCTGAGACGGCAACTTAGCAATGATTATAATGCTGTATTGTTAATCTATTGCTGAAGTAGTTTGTAGGTAAATCTACCTTTTTAATCAATTTTATGAGTCTTTCTTTATGATTTTTAAATGTCATAATTTAATTCATGTTTTCAGTTTAGCTAAGTAATCGACACTAAACAAAATGTCTTTAAATTGCCCTGCTAATAGTAAAGGTAGAAACAAGTGATAAAGTTTAGGTTAGTTCGTACTAATTAACTTCTTAGAACTGCTAAATACCACACTAATTAGTCTGTTTGAATAAGATAACAGACTGGCTTGTTATTAAGCTCTTTCTGTCTCTCTCTCTCTCTTGGTAAAATTTGCCAATTTGTTTTAAATATAATTTCTACTGGACTTTTGTCTACATACCAAATATATATAGCCTACATGCTCTAAACTTCCAAAAATGAATACACCCTTTAACTGCTGATAGCTCAATTGATTATTATTTCAGGTTGAACCCACTGGAATTATTTATGAAATCCAGACTAAGCAGAATTAAAGTAAATTATTTCTAAAAGGCTTCTGGAAGTGTGAAAACGCAGTCCAAAGACAGTTTAGGAGGGATTTTCAAAGAGATAAAACAACGCGACTTCCTATCACTGTTATTAGATATTATATTGAAGCCACTGGAACTGTTCAGATTGCCCAAGAAAAAAACGGACGACGGACATCGACTAGCTCTACAAAAGAAGAAAACGTACTGGAAGCGTTTCATTGATGACCAAGTTTTTCTCTGTCACTTCCAGTATTCTAATTAAATTTATTTAAGTTGATTTTAATTTTTTTTAAATCTTTATCTCACTATAAACAATACTCTAAACTAAATTTGTATATATTTCATAGTCATAGTAGTGTTTTATACTTTTTTATTTGTTTATTACCTTTTGTTTTTAGTATTAATTTTGATGTGTTTATTTATTTTTGTATTATTTACTTTGATGACGTATACTTGTTTTCAGAGGTTAAAAATAACACAAATCTGTTATCTAATTAAAGGATGTCCACGTTTACTTATTTGGTTAACATTTGTTGTGTGGTAATATATTCTTATGCTTTTAACTCTGGTAGTAAATAAGATATCATCAAAAAAGTTCAAATTAAGACATTAACATAAATAAACATAATTATTTGAACACAAGACTACTAGATCCACATGCCCAGAATAAATATTCGACTACTATTCAATGGAAAAGTACGGACAAATTGTGCTTTTTGAGTTTGTATGGACACAGCTTACAAAATATAAACTATCCGTACAAAAATCGGACGTATGTTCAGCCTATAAAAATTAGCAATACAACCAGTATGTTGCACATTTTTAAAATTATATTTACATTAATTGAACGAGGTGTCCTAAATAAATGTTCAAATGTCCCATCATTTTGAAATGTAAAGAAAATTATTGATCCCCTCAAGCCTCCGTGCCGCGTGGCAAACTCCAGTGGCGTAAAATACGGTATCTTCCATTTTGCGGTCAGTCCATTTACCGGTCAAGTGTGGGGGTGAGGAGGCTCTAGGGTGGGGGAGGTTTTCCATTTTGCGGTCAGGTTTCGATTCCTAGAATACCTGACTATTTTGAATGAATAGGTTCCATGCACATAGAGCAGCAACAGTTCTTGATTGTTTGCAGATGTCGAGTTTTAGATCTTCACGACGAGTTGTTGACGGAGCCACTTTTATATTAACAGACAGATTCTTCTTAAATCACAAATCATGTCTGATGATATTATAAATGGCCGTTTATTTCAACAAACTAGTCTATATACAAACAAGTAGGCTATATACACATCAGTTAAAAAATCAAATTAAAAAAATACAAGTTTAAAAAATTGCTAAATAGGCCTAAAAGCAAAAGCGGGTCGCCGGAATACTAACCCCCGGAAAACTACCCCCCCCAAGCAGGTTCCTACAATTATACTGTTATCGGCAACATACTGTGACTAAACAGTTTAGGTTAGTCCTCTAGTTTTTTTTTTTTATTCTGATTATATCGAAACTTGAGTGTGCGTGACTGGAAAACTATCCCCCCAAGCAGGTTCCTATAATTATACTGTTATCGGCAACATACTGTGACTAAACAGTTTAGGTTAGTCCTCTAGTTTTTTTTAATTCTAATTATATCGAAACTTGAGTGTGCGTGACTGGAAAACTGCCACCGGCCTGGCTCGCCGCTCTGAGTCATCAACCTGACTCACATGTTCTCGGGATTTTAGAAATATGTGACCGCAAAATGGAAAACTATTTTTGACCCACCCCTCCAGATTTTTGGGTTGACCGGTAAATGGACGATTTTACCCTTGACCGGTAAATGGACGACCGCAAAATGAACACAACCGTAAAATACACCCCCGCAGACCCCCACGATGTAAAAGGGTCTGCGGATGAGAGGGCCCGAGGGATATGATTTTTAAAAGTATTTGTAGTTTTATTTTACAACCATTTCATGCTTATATTAAAACTTATTTTTTGCAACAGAAGATTTTATTCTTTTATTTTTGAGAAATAAGGAAGTAAAAAAGCATTTTGATGAACTTTGTCAAGACGAGTGGATGACTGACAGCGAAAAATATTTCAAAGTTTTTTTTTTATGCAACTCTGAACACAGTGATTTCCCAGTTAAGAATTAGGTTCGAAGCTATTAAAGAAATCAGTAGATTTGGCTCAGTTCTTTCCCCAACATTTTAATTGAAGGCAACCGTTGTTGAATTGCCTAAGAAAGTGAAAGCCCTGGTCAACGAATATGACGAGGATTTGAGTGTCGACCTTAGTTTTCAAATCAACTCTTTTAGAATGTCACTGAAATCAGATATTGACAAAAAAAGACATGAATACGACAGTCGGCAGATCTCCTCTTTTGGAAAGTTACTCAATCGCATCTAGCTTCCCGGACTTGTGCGCCGCTTTACAAGTCTCTTCTTGACCTTGCCATTAACTGTGGCGAGTGCGCAGCGCTCATTTTCCAAATTAAAACTAACTGGAAATTATTTAAGGAGCACAACGACCCAAGAGATACTGCTTATTGAGTAATGAGTATTGAAAATGAACGAGCTAGAAATCCGGATTTGAATAAAGTAATCAAAGTGTTTGCAACAAAGAAGAAAAGAGAGACTGTTTGCCAAAACCAAATAAAAAATACAATATAAATTATTCTTTACAATCAAACAATCAAAACACTATATGTAAGTTGCACTTATTATTTATGTATTCAGTTTGCTTCTGTGACTAAGGCGATTCGCCAACCACGTACATGTGAGTGTTCTCTGTGTTGTTTTTAATTTCTATTTTATTTCATCTATGTTTGTTTAGTTTTACTTAACTAAATATATACTCCTATATAAAATAGCCTATATATTTCTCAATGTATCAATACAACTTTTGAAACTAAGTACTGTAGCTCAGATTTTATTTTATAATGGTAACGTGTAAGCTATTTTAAATATGTATTTTTTTTAAATGGCTTCTGACAACAAATTAAAACTTTAGTTAGATACAGTACTAAAATATCATGGTTAATTCTCTAAATTTTATTTTACGTGTATAAATTTGAGTTAGGAATGCAAAAGCTTATTTCTGCAAAACAGGTTAGTTTATTTGTCCAAATAAAGACAGCCCGTGGTTGTTCGTGTTTGTATAAAAATATGTGCTCAATTAACTGGGGCAACGTAAATTTATTTGCTGGGGACCCGCTATTACGCCACTGGCAAACTCGTCACACATTATATCTATATCGGGTTTGGGCTCATTTTTCCCTTCTTTCTGTGAAGATTTAAAAAATAACAATTTCTTCAACCTCAAGTTGTAAATGTTAAAAGTCACAACTTTTAGCAGTTAGGCTGCGTACTCACATTACGTTTTTCAACGTCCATTGATGCGTTGCTGTAACGCAGACGAAGGGACAACACATTTATTTACCTTTACCCATATTGCGTTGACAAGTGCGGTGCGTTATTTTCAACTTCCTGTGAAGATTTCCAACGCAAAAGTGTTGCGGTAGAAAAGTCAAGAGGGGGGCGACCCTTCATAGCAGGAAAAAATCCTTTTTAGCTTAATTACAAATATTTAAATTTGTAACTAAGCATATGCTTAAAATATTTGTTTACAGTTTTTAAATTTAGGGTGATTAAAGTATATGTGCAAAATTTCTAGTCGATAGGATATCTGAAAGTATGAACAATTCGGTGGAAAAGTAGTGCATTCATTTGAGTGGAGGGGTGACTAAAAAAACTGAAGGGTTATACTTCACCCTTTCTTTTATTCCTTGTTGCGGTAATGCATTGTGTGAGTACAAGGGTCAAAATCCAACATCCTTTGGCTTACCTCTTCACCATTGGCAGACTAAGGGTCGCCTAATGCCTCAGGGTTCAGAGAGCGCCTGCCAGACTATAGTGTGGATAACCTTCACCACCGGGAAAATATGATAAGTTATATTGAGAGATCCCACTTCCATGCTAAACACCGCAATACAACTAATATGTGTTGCCAAGTTAACAGTGTATGTACTTTCAATGGTGGAGTCGTTCAATGTGGCAAACAGTACGATTGGTTTTAACTTTTATGGTATTCTTATTTCAGACTATCTGTGAAGAATATCTTTTATCTGTGCCTTCACTTAAAATATATCAGAGTAGTGATTTTACGAGATTGACAATTTTCTCCCTATATACAATTAATTATGAAAGATTTAATTTAAATCCTTTTTTATATTTTCAATACTACTGTGCCCTCCGGGGAAGTCACAGGGACTGTAGTGACACAGTAGGAGCGAGTGTCTTTTCTACAAATAAAATGCTGAAATAATATCAGTGTTAACAAAGATATGTTTTCAGACTAAGAATGATGTTTGGTATTTAACTGGTTTTAATTAATTTGTATTTCATTAAATTTAGTAGGTGGGTGGTAAGACAATGTTGTTAGAAACAGGCATGTTATACTAATTATCTATAGACTATCTCCATCTCGCTCCTACACGAACCTATAGTCAAACGTGTCAGAAGTAACTTCATTACAAACAATAGAAGCACATCTGATAAAACATGTTTCTGAATGGACACAGTGATGTTAAAAAAGCTATAAAATATGCGTTCGCGATAAATATACATACTTTTTTAAAGCAAGAAAAATATTTAAAAAAAGTAAAATATACCTCGAACATGTCAGAAGCAGGTCTAGCGGTTATTTTAGAAAAACAAGTCTCAAACATCAAAATAAACACCATAAATTTTATCATCATGTTACTTGCCGAGAACCATCTTTCATGGTGTTATTCTTCACAAAGACCGTACAATTTTAGTGTGTTACTTTTATTCAACTAATTTCAAAAATCTAACACTTTCGTTTGTTTCCATAGTAACAATTAATAACAATAGAAAAGAGTTAGAATAATTATTCCAATAAACTTCAATATAATTACTCAATTAAATAATAAATTAAAGACTAGTTGTGTCACAACGAAAGGCCAGTAACGTACTACACTGGATTCCACGTTCACCGTGCAGTACAGAGCGCACAAAAGCCATGTTATCCTTACGACAGTCTCAGCGATAATAGCCAACTAAAAAACATCAACTCCCATGCTACGCTCGGTCAGTTGACGCAACCCGCATGACAATAAACGTGATGTTCGCTGTAATGGTAGTAGCATGTCTATTCTCCCGTAAGACCTGTACTGCACGGTGAACGTGGAATCCGAGTGTAGTTACAGATGGGCCACTTGTTGAGTAGACGAGTATCTACTTCCCGCGCCAAAAACATTGCATACTGGTGGCACTCATATGTTCCATTTTACTTTTAATATAAAAACTTTTAGTCAGTATCTTCTGACATGATTACTGATAGATATGTTTCATTACAATAAACGTACCGGTATATTACAAATCTATTTTCGTCAACAATCAAACAGTTTTTATAAGTTCTCATTTGTATTAAAAGATTTAAAGAAAACCATTTTGGTTTGAAAAATCTACTTGACGAGTCTTATAGGACAATACATGATTCATACAATGTAACTTGACATAAAGTTAAATTTTAAAATGGCCAAAACAATAACAATATTAAAAAAAATAAAGGATCCAAACAGTTTTAGCACGATAACGACTTTAAATTTATATTTCATATAGGCTAGTTAGTTACCGTAGAAAATAATGTTAGTTTTCAACGTTTTAATATTCGCCGCCTAAACCGGGTGATTCAGAACTAATGTTTCGGTAGCTCATTTTATGGCTAAAAATAAGAAAAACGTTCATATAAACATAGGCCCGAAAACGCTTCGTTTTCCAGATATAAGCTATTTTGTTTTCTTTTACAAAATAATTCATATCTAGAGAAATGTTTGACTGATTGAGTTCAAACTTCTCATGAAGTTTAACCTAACAATGATCTATCTCACGAAAAATAAGCGATTATTTACAATCATGCGTTTCAAAATGGCGGTTGTTTGAAAATGTTGAAAATTTCAAACATAAATTACTCAAACACCGTACATTTTAACAAAAAATGTCAATTCACCTTTTTTGTAGCCCTTTTGATTCCTTATCGGATGGTGTAACTGTCAAAACAATCGGATGAAGGATAATAGTTAAGTTAAAAATAATAACAGCATATGTACATACATGCATTGCTGGTTTTACTGTGTTGGTACCTAGAGGATGCCAGGTTGAACAAACAAATTATTAGACATAACTTAGCTATTATCCTTTATCCGATTGTTTTGAGAGTTGTACCACCCGATAGGGAATCAAAAGTGCTACACAAAAAGTAATTTAGGTTTGAAATTTTCAAACACCCGCCATTTTAAAAGGCGCATTTGAATAAAATTGTTTATTTTTCTTGAGATAGATCATTCTTAGGTTAAACTTCATTTCAAGTTTGAACTCAATCAGTCAGACATTTCTCTCGATATACATTATGTTGTAAAAAAAACAAAATGTCGGACATCTGGAAAACGAAGGGTTTTCGGGCATGAGCTACTGCCGTAGAGTTCTGAATTGCCTAGTATATAAATCTTAGTTTTGAAACTAACATTTATAATTAAATGGTGATGGTGTGATAATTATAATCACAGTTTTTTTTATAAGAAGTGAAATTTGAGTTGTACAATAATCAATAATTGAGAAAGGTGACTAAACAACTAACTATTAACTTTTTATCTAACAATTTATAAAATGTAGAACTACAGTATGTTAATATAATTCTGTCTAAAATTGCAAAAGTTACATGTTGTCCTGACAAATACCCCCCCCCCCCTCCAAACTATACAATAAAAATAAATGTCGCTATACCATCGACTGAAGATATATCAACCCTAATACCCTCTTGATTAAGGTATCTTTAACAGAACTTATACGCTACACTGACTATTCAGTTTTAATTTGCATAGATTACCATATTTGATTAGCCTAACCTATGTTTCCATAGGCATTAAACTTCCTGTTTTGCATGTCTATTTGTAGTGCAACCAAGCAGGAGACCAGTTTAGGTTGGGGGAAATGTAAAAATACACATGACTAAATTTCAAGAATTTGTGGTCAGAAGCTTGTGTAACTTGATCCAAGGAACAACTTTAAACACCAGTGTCAAGAGGAAAGTAGACTAGTAAAAGTATTGTGAAGGAAAGGCTTGAATTTCACTATCTGGCTTTGCTTAAGCAGTTTGAAAAGATTTTGTTTCAAGACTTAGTTATTTCGAGCTTCACACTACGGCGTTCAACTCTTTACAAGCAAAATAATTCAGACTTGGCCAGTGAATTTTGTATAGATGTTTAATATATTGTGATAACATCTCGTTTCACAAGAATGAAGTCACTATTTTGATTGTGTTACTCTTAAGTAGACAAAATAGTTTTATTTTTATGGTTACGTGTACAGATTTTCAAATCCATTAAAACACCTTGTACGACTCTCTATACTTTAATTTTGAAATTATTCTTATTGTCTTTTTTGTAACATAGCAGCCTTAAATTTGTTTTTAGATTTCCCCATAAAATAATCTCATAAATAAAATGCGAACATATATTACCATACTATGTAAATTTAAATACATGGGTGTTACAGTATTTGGACTTTGGTCAAACTTCTAAATAAGAACAATCCTGAAATAACTTTATGGCACGAATTATTGTGTAATCCGTCCGGCTACGTACAAACTGCCCCGCTTTTTTTTGGGTCATTTCAAACATACAAACTGCCCCACAAGGTACAGGTATAAAAACAAGGGACAGGCCGGGGTATCGGCGACATACAAACTGCCCTCTTTTCTACCTGACACATCTACGGGATATTTCCCTCCAAATTCCCTCATACCAATAACTAGTTTGAACCAAGTTGAAACAGCTAGTATATTCGTGTATTTATTTATCTGTTATTCTTATCTAATAGGAACCGTTGCGTGCTTACACGCACTTATTTAACAGTAACCGTTGCGTGCTTACACGCACTTATCTAATAGTAACCGTTGCGTGCTTACTCGCACTTATCTAATAGTAACCGTTGCGTGCTTACACGCACTTATCTAATAATAACCGTTGCGTACTTACGTGCACTTATCTAATATAACCATTGCATAATTACGCGCACTTTAGTTTAGTTTTTGATGAAAATCAGAGGTTTTATTTATATTATGTCAAACTATGTTACGGTTAAGCCACAAACTGGCTTTGGAAAAAAACTTACACTGAGAGAAAAGATGCGGCCGCCATTTTTATTTCATTTAAGGGGTTAAAAATGAAAAATGGAAAAAACCTTATACATACATGGCTCGGCCTAGGAATAAGGAACATTCATGCAAAAATCATCAAAATCGGTGAAGGCGTTTGGCCGTAATCGTAAGACAGACACACAGACATACAGACACACAGACGAAATGCCGAACGGTCGAGTTAAAACGGAGACCTCGCTTCGCTCGGTCAATTATTCGCTAAAAAACTATTCGATCGATTTCGAACAAATTTGCACCAAACATGTCTATTAGGCCTGTATAGACTTTAGTTGTTTATGAACGAAATATACACTCCAAAATCTCCAAACATTGCCCTCTGGATTCTTTCCTGAGAGAATTTATAAAAAGAAAAGCTTTTTTAAATAACCCACTAGGTATATTTGAATAACAAAACAAAATGTTGTCAAACCTATAAATCTTTGCTAAATCAATTTACATCAAACTGTTTTAGGAGAATCGACGGACTTTATTAAAGCGAATTTAGTTCACATACACGAAACAGACTTGAAAAAGTATTCAAGACAAGAACTAATAAACAACTGTAAAATAAAAGCAAAAGACGATCTTTTTGAGAGGCCTGAGAAAATCATTCGGACTGAGATCGTAGAAAACAGTCTAGGTGAAAAAATATATTATATTAGATAAGTGCGCGTAAGCATGCAATGGTTATATTAGATAAGTGCGTGTAAGCACGCAACGGTTACTATTAGATAAGTGCGTGTAAGCACGCAACGGTTATTATTAGATAAGTGCTAGTAAGCACGCAACGGTTCCTATTAGATAAGAATAACAGATAAATAAATACACGAATATACTGGCTGTTTCAACTTGGTTCAAACTATTTATTGGTATGAGGGAATTCGGAGGGAAATATCCCGTACCTGTGTCAGGTAGAAAAGAGGGCAGTTTGTATGTCGCCGATACCCCGGCCTGTCCCTTGTTTTTATACCTGTACCTTGTGGGGCAGTTTGTATGTTTGAAATGACCCAAAAAAAGCGGGGCAGTTTGTATGTGACCAATCCGTCCAACCTATAATTTTATTTACTACAAACTATTTACTGTGTATTATTGATACAACAGCAACTAATATTGTATACAAGGTGTTTGAAAGAACGTTTCAAGAATTCAGGATATATGATTGTACAAGTAAAAATAAATTAAAAAGTTCCTGTTAAGGTATGGCCTATGTCCTAAATTGCTTAGTTGTCTGTCTGTATATCTGCAAGTGATTTTAAAATAAAAAAATGTCTAAAAACCACTTACAACTCAGATGAAATTTTGCACGTATGTTTTCCTTATAAAGGCCTATTTATCAAAACAACATTTTTAAATATCTTGTAACCTTTAAAATTGGCGGACGTTAAAAGTTTTCAAATTTAAATAACATAAAAACGGCCGTATCCACACAAATTCATAAAGAATTACTTTTTTAGCACGTTTTGTGTTCAATCCAAAAAATTTCTGCTTCAAAGAAATCGGACAGAAAGAACGGAGTAGCTTCATGAACCATGGTGACATTACATTGAAACTACTTTCTTTTTGGAAACAGATGTCTCTTTTTCACGTATACAATCTGATCGTACTGGGAGAATAATGATCTTTCTAGTACAAATTAATAGATAAGATGACTGGCCTGATCTTAGATACATAATCAGTACGAGATGTTTGAAGATAAACAATTTGGTTAATTTCTCACGTTATTCTCGTTAGTTCAAATTGTCGGTGACAGAAACTGTCCTAACAGCATTCTCTGTTGTAAATAAGTTTGTTGTTGGAGGTTATTCGATTAAAAAATAAAACATCTGTTTAATAAATTCTACGAAGTCATCCTCCGCTGACGATCTTTCCCGACTTTCTCTTCTAAATCTTGACAGTGTAGGTCGTCAAAAAGATTCTTCTAATAACTTAGTAAGTCACGAAATAGTACGCCGGCTATTGCAATGTAAGCAAGTAGACTAAAGTAAAGTAAAAAAAATTGAAGGGGAAAGCATCAAAACTCCATAACCGTAGATTTCGTACTCAGCCATTAGTTATTATCCATTAGGCACATATTAAAACCAGATCATCATTTTAAACAAATTGATTATAAATGAAAGGTTTTAGCAAAGATAATCGATTTAAAGATAGATAGTAAATGTAGGTAGGCCTATTATTGAAAATATACTCATATAAGATAACGATAAATAAGAGTACGGATTAAATAATAAATCTGCCCTATATAAAATAACTATCTTGTTTTCTTAATCTTTTCGTTTAGCCTAGCACAGATGATATCAACTTTCAAGGTTTTCAATGGCGCTACATACTTTCTGGTTTTCGTGAAACTTGACATTTATGTCTGTAACCCAATAAAGGATGTAGTTATATCTTGTACTAAAACATTTTCTTAACGTCTAACGTTATTCCGTTTAGGCTAATGATTTTCTGAATCAATAACAATGACTTCAGCTCCATTCTTTCTCTAGCACGAAGTTGTTTAACTTGCTTAGTTGTTTTTTTTTAACAGACTACATTGTATGTTGAACTGGTTGAACAGTCGTCCGTTTGTCAATTATGTATCTAACTTTTTGTATGCATTTTTCTTCTTTCTGATTATTTTAGTTGTTGACATCATTAAAATCAATAAACACAAACTAAATTGCACTCCGTACTCACCTCGTACGCCCAAGTTAAACAAAAACCATTGATTAAGTAAGTTATTACGCAGATCTAGATTGTAATGGATCTAGAAGGGTTTCACGGTGTTTTCTAAAAGTACTGGTGTACCTTTAAAAAGAGGAGTTCCGTATGACCGGCTGGCCAGCTTGCTCGAAGTGTGTCGTGTGTTTTTAATTTATTAATGTTGGACATGTATTGTTTTATTTAATGTTAGGTGTGCTTTTTGTTATTTGAGTTTCGTGTTTCTTGTGACTTGACAATGGAAGTATAGTGTAGTCTTCCGAAACCTGTCGTCGCTAAATAAAGGACACAGAACTGTTGACGGTACCTAAGGTATGTAACCTAGTTTAATACTTTAAAAAGAATTTCAGTAAGAAACATATAGTTTTAAAATGCATTTTGCCTCACTGGAAAGTTTAAAATTAAGTTTATAGTGTTTTGTTAAATAGACGTTTCCTTTTGTTCTCTCGATGTCCAATACGGCCATCCTGAGACAGTGAAAGAAAAACCAAGAATGGGTTACGTATACAAAAAGGGTAATTAAATATGACAGAAGAGATCCCGCATACATCAACATTTAAAAAACGTCGTTGGTTGCATAACTAAATCACAATAACAATTTGTATTATTTCAGACACCACTAAACCGATGCGGATAGTTCTATAACCATGTGGGGGAGAATATTATTTTGTAAGTATGTTTTTAATTCGCGCTATTTGCGGTTTTTAGTAATCTAAGTAAGATAGTTGCATCTATGACTTACTTTTTTACAGGTTTTATGAATTCGTGATTCATCACCTCCTGTACAGGACACGTCAAAAGTCAAAAATGGTAAGAGACCAACGGTTATGAGAAATTTTAAATGGGTTAACGATACAATGTTATAAGGAGGCATTTTTTTTAAGCACTTGTCCTAAATAGTGGTGCTAAATGTTTTGCATATAGGCCTAGGTGACTGAAAACAAAGCTACCCAATCGCCTATTATTTCAAACAATAATGTGGGTTAAAACCTGTATTTCTTTGAGCATGACACCGTCAGGAAAATAAATTCACCGGATCAGCCAAGGGGCCAATGCCGTTTTAAAACAAATTTATCGGAAAGTACGATTTTACCTCTCCTGTCAAAGATTCCGTACTGCTAACAGTCCCGAAAGTTTCACCAAAATAATACTAATAATTGAATAGCCAATCTAACTTAACCAACCATAGCGGGAATAAATTATGCATTAGTAAGACGCAGAAGGGGAAAAATTCATATAGGCTATACAACTTGTGGCGACAACATCTAGAAATCTACTTATCCCAAATATTGTTTATCATTATATTAATACTTGAACATCAAAATTTGTAGTACTTTTTTCAGCATTTATTATAAAAGCAAAGGAAAGAATCTTATATAATTCGAAAGGTACTACGCCATAGGTTTGCAGAAAACAAAAAATATGTGTATTATATTTATTTCTGTTAAGTAAAATAAAGTAGGCCTAAACCTAAAATTGAGTTGTTAAGCTGTTTATCCGTTTCAGCTGTTTTATCTGTTATTTGAAGCAGTTGATTGCTTTGGCAATTAATATAAAAACTAGCTGACCCGTGCGAAGCATAAGCATTCTAACTTACTTAAATCCCACTTAATTAAAGAACACACAGTATATTTAGTATCGTATAGTGCGTATACTATACGATACTAAATACACAATTAATTAAAAATAGCAATGTAGTGGCGTAACGGCAGCTCTACAGCTGGGTAATGTTATCATCAGTGTTGCCAATGCCAGGAAAATATCCCTACAACTTATTTGATCTTACATCACTGTTACTTTCGGATTATTTCTTTTTTTTTTTTTTTTGTATTTTGTCGTATAACTGTATTTTGTATATTTGTCCGGGGTAGCGGTTAAGGAAAGCTTTAAAATGATGCCTCATTCATGTAATTTGTTGATGTATTAAGGAAGTTACGGCGTACCGACAAAAAAATGGCCTTGAGAAATAATATATGTGATACTATTAAATCCCCGTGTAAAATCACAGGCGGATTAATTAGATACACATCAGAAATGCATCATTTATACAAAATACTATTTAAATAACACACTTTATCTAGGCCTACCTAACTATTATGCAGACGGGGATTTTTAACTCGGTAAATGTGTACAATTAAATTATAAGGACTATAAAACTGTAGGAGTATTTGTTAAGATTTTGTGATTATGCATTATATCTATATATTTAAAGAAAGATAAAAATATTATCTTTTAATTGCCTTTTATTTCATATTTATAGATCAAATGATTTAGAAGTTATTAATATTACAGGATATATATTAATGATTGAAGTTGTAAACATAACCCCAAAGTACAATCTACGCTAGGTTTTGTTTGCGTATTACAGATGATGGGTGAAATCAGCTGTTATATTATTAAGTTAAACGAATATTTATTTATTCTTTAAATGTTACTTCACGTACGCATCGTACGTACACTCGCTTTTATATAGGAGTTGATACTTTTATAAGTCATATGGGTTTATATTTTTCTACATACATGATTTTTCCGTACAAAACGCATCAAACAATTAAATAAAATCACTTTGATCACAATCATTTCTGTATGAGCTAATATTTCTCTGCTTATAAAAATAATGTTTTTAAATAAATTATCCAAAGAAATATTCTTAGCGTTGTTTTCATTTCTTTCAAATTGAACTATAACTTGTGTTTATTTATTTGTTAAATACAATTATTCTACCGTTTAATAGTTGAATTGTTTACTTCTAAGGAATTTCATGTTTAATAAATATTTATCATTAATTCAATCAAACTTCCTCTTTACCATTTCCCACTCTTTTCATCTTAGCGTCAAGATACGAATTAAGAATTTGAACACTTAATTTGTATAAATTCCAATTAATTACATGAAAACAAGTTGAATTTTGTTACTTAACAATAAAAATTGATCAAATTTCGACCACAACAGTACTGGTATTCTTAAAAAGCCATTACAAAGCAATACCACAATGCTGTGACATGCAATATTTAATTTTTGCTGCACTATCCTTAGCCAGGACAACTGAGTGATCCTATAGATTACGTTTTTTACTTTCACCGAAACACATGTGGTTAATTAAACTGTACTATTCCAGGAGTAATTTACTGGTCTACTTTGCATCTCTTTTGTTTTGAAGAGTCCATAAGTTAGGATTACATCAAGCTTCGAACAGCTGCTTGTTTTTTATAGCAGATTAATGTCTTTATTACTAAACAAAATTGTATTGTTTAGTTAAATAAACCTGATTTACAGACTAACTTATACTTCTGAATTCTATTAACAAAAATAAATTTGTTCTTTCCCTATTTTAAAAATTAGTGACAACAATAGTTTACCTTCTGAAGTAGAAAATACAATATTTAACATTTATACCAAGTCAAATGTGTTTCAGTTGCTAATTTCAATGTTTAATTAATAATATTATTGCAATGTTTATTTGATAATAAAATAATATACTAGTTAAAATATCGTATTGATTTTATTTATTTTACAAAGTTACAGAACACTCTGTAAGATATGGGGTAAGGTAAAATATTGTACGTTACACGTGATAATTGCTTCTTTATATCACTCAGGGAATTATAACAAGTTGCATCACTTCCTATTGAAGAACTAGGAAATAACCACTAGGATATAAGCACTAGGATTTAAATATTTACCTTTACAATATAACCAAACTGTATATTATTTATCTACGCTGAGACAAACATTGTTTGAGTGTTTGTCAGGCCTATTGTTTAATCTGTATACACTGATGCATTACTGTATTATTTACAACTTGAATAATTACACACTCCCGAATGGTATGTTTAACAAACCTAGGCTACGTCATCCGACTTCCGTACACATTTGTACAAACAACTGACTCTTTAATAACACCGATATTTTGAATAGCTTGCGTTTGTTGTATTACATAAACTAAGACCTTCACTATAACAGACTGATGTTTTGAAGTGTTGCCAACTTATCAAATTCATTTTCTCTTCACTGCATGATAGTTTCACCTTTATGCATGGATATGTAATTGTGTTTTTTATAAACGCGTTTAAATAAACTGATGAAAACTGGCGTTTGATTCAAATCAAATGTTATTTCATAAATTACTTTTTTAATTAACGCTTCTTTTTGGTTTTTCTTTGTAATATCTCGTTTTGAAATTTTTGTAGGAGAACCTTTCTACTTTTTGTTTCATAATCTGAAAGTAGAAACTTAACTTAGTTTAAAAGTCCAAACCATAACCACAGCGGCAGACAAATATAAACATTACGAGAGAAATAAAACACAAAATGCAGGTTAAAGTTTTTCACTATCAAAAGAAAATAAATTACTGGAACCAAAAAGATAAATAATAAGCATAATTATCGTAAAAAATATAAGATATAACGATAGAAAATTAACTTGCAAAATGTATGTTAATAAAAATAAACGGTATCAGTTAACTGACACAAACTTTCTCCCAACTTACTGTAGTCAAAATAATATTGTTTTTAATCATTGTATTTACTACTTTTTAGAACAAAACAAAAAAATAATATTCTACCTACGTCAATCGTATAAAAAAGTTATTGTCCCAGGCGGGATTCGATCGCGCGACCTTTGAATTACTGGCCGTCCTCGCTATCGTTGTGCTACCCCGTGCGGCCGTCGCCGTGATGCTAGATTGACAACATAAACTTGTTTATTTTTTAACATTTCCCCATAATTATGAAACGCCGAAGTTTTGATAAAAGCGGGTGGTGTCATTTTGTTTGGCATCTTAAGCACTATAAATACTGAAAATTTGATCAAAATCGTTAGAGCCGTTTTTGAGAAATTTGCATTTTTGTCGTTTTTTATTGGTTTTTTGGGGTAAATTACCCTTAAAAATTAAAAATTCCAAAAAATGAAAAAAACGCCTGGAGATATTAGGGTTTAGTACCTACATACCAAATTTCATGAAAATCGGACCAATAGTGTCCCCTCTGGTCGTGTATACATACTGACACACTGACAGACAGACACCACGTTAAAAACACTTTTTTGGGTTCAGGGAGCACCAAAACAAAAAATTCCACTAAAAATATTTTTGGGTTCAGGGAGCACCAACACAGATAATTTCACTAAACAATTTTTTGGGGTTCTGGGAGCACCAAAACAGATAATTCAACTGAAAATTCAAATTCGAACATTTTTACGAAAACAATACTTTCTCCATATACTACGTATAGGGTGGAGAAATTAAAAAACCTTGAATGATGGAATCTAACAAAATAAGCGACATAACAAATTAAAACGTTGCCAAAAAACTTGCTAGAGCGTTAGTTACGCGCATGCGCAAGTTAATAACAGTTTTAATATTACGCCTGTGTACATACAGTCACCTGTGTTAGACGTCAGCTTCTTTCACTGACCAAGCAGCGGTTATTGTTATTGGCTAGTTAAGTTTATTGAGTATAATATGGCATGTTTATAATAACATAATATTTCATGGCAAAGTGAAACGACTTTTTCGAGACAGGTAGAACACAAAATAGCACCACAGAGAACAAACTAGGCACGTTTTATTGTAATATGCTTGTTTTTATTATTATTATGATTCGATTTGCACAACAGTTACATAAAATCTGATCCTTTAACGTGAAAGTTAAACTCACAATTAATTATTAAATTTTATCTTACTGACGTTTTTGACTTATGCACATTAACCTGCTAAAGACGAGGGCCGTTAACTAAGTTCGGTTCTGGTTGAAGTTTGAACGACCGCCCTGACTACTATTGCGATACGCTTCTCACCTACCTACTACAAATAGGCTGAAACATAAATATGAATTTATATTATTTTGAAATGAAATGCACATTTTCAGTCAACATAAATTATTTTGTATTTGCAATTATAGGACGGGAAAAGGTCGAAATAGATTTTCGTGGTTTAATACTTTAGGCCCCTTTCAGGGATGCGGAGGTGGGTAGTAGCCCTATGATGAGCCCTTTTCAGACGAACCCGCACTTTTTAGTTTAGTTGAGTTTGTTATACCGTCATGGATTAAAGAAAGCTGCGTATTTTGTACTTACTATAGGCCTATTTAAAATACAAGAGAAGAAACCGAACGATGTGGGTACAGCCAATAAATCAACTATTATTTGCATTTTTGAGCCTAAATAGTCAGTTAAGAAATCATGAAGAGAAGTTTTTTAACTCTTTTCATATGTCTCCCACAACATATTTTGCTTGTCTGACATACTGTCAAATTGGGGATTAATGCACTGCAGGTTTTCCTCCAAGATTCTGTTGTGGTTGTTCTTGAATGGTATTACGGCAATGGTTTGCCCCAAATAATTGATCTCTTGTATCACAAGAGCAATTAAGTGTTCAATGTCAATTTGTTCGTCCATTTTGTTAGTTTTAGTCGTTATTAACTTTAAAAAAGATTATAAAACGCCTCACTCAACCAAATCCAAAAAGAAACTGCGGGTAAAAATTGTTCGTGTGAAAGGTTACAGAAAACGTGACTGTTAAAAATGGAACATGCGTGTCCGCATCCGCACATAGGTTTTTGACATGTGCGGGCGAGTTCCGGGCCCGCATGTTTTGTTCCGTTTGAAAAGGTTCCATTTAATTCAATACTAGAATGTGTTTCAAGGCCAGCGCCAGCGTCAGCGTCCGCTCCTTATAGAGATCTACTTTCTTTTCAATTTGTCAAGAATGTAATACAACTGAGACATGTCTGTTAGGAAGTTGTAAAAGAAACCTGTTTGTCAACATTGTATTGAAGTTGAATATGTTTAGTTTTCTCACTATATAGTTCAAGCATTTAAACGTCTTGTTTTATTTACCAATATCTTTTGAACAAAAATACTTGGTTTATTTTTTCTTTGTATAAGTTAAGAAATAAGTGTACATTTCAGATTTCTAGCTTTATGGATGTTAGTAGAAAAAATGTTTAATGTATAGAGGTAACTAATCCATTTTTACCCTTAGTCGCAATAACAAAATTACTAATTTCTTGGACGTGTTTGGAATTTCCTTTTCGTAGTAAACGCTCGATACGCTTTATACAAATATTAAACTGTTACGTAACTTACAAACTGACTTAAAGAAAACGACCACTTTTTAAGATGTGGTTAAAATTGTTTAGCATTGCAGTTTGGATTAATTGAAGGTTAGGCCTATCCAGGGACGTTGCTACAACAAATTATTGGGGGGGGCAAAATCTAAAATGTCCCAACAATTTTTACCGCCTTTCCCAACTTTTGGGGTGGGGGTTCTAACGGGCAGAAGGGGTCTCTGGGTTATGTTGTGTGGATAAATCTCAGTGGATATAGGGCCCTAAAGGCTCACCCTGAGTTTTGTTGTTGTTGAAAAATGGACTTCTCTAAATATGGGTTTTAACATTGTACGTGCTATATTGAAATTTTAATTTTTCAAGAATTTCAACATATTGATCACGTTATTGAAGCTGAATGGTTATAAATTAAATAATAAAACACTGGATAATTTTAATACTCAAAATCGAACTATTTTATTATGCAAATAACAAAAAGATAGTACTATTACTTTGTTCCTCTAACGAAATTTTAAAAACATAACTATCAAGAAAAACTAAACTAATAAAACATTTAGTAACTGTAAATGTTATTGTTGTTTACACCTCAATAGTTCAATGTGTCACGTGTCACTGTGATTCTTCTCTTCTTTAAGTTTAACACTTAAACTAACACAACACTTTGTTCTCCTCTAACAACATTTTTTAAACACATAATTATATTTAAAAAAAACTAATAAAACATTTAGTAACTGTAAATATGGTTGTTTTTTAAACCTCAATAGTTTAATGTGACACGTGTCACTATGATTCTTCTGTTCTTTGAGTTTAACACTTAAACTAACACTGTTCTCTTCTAAAAAAAATTTAAAAACACATAATAATAAAAAAAACTAAACTAATAAAACATTTAGTAACTGTAAATGCGGTTGTTGTTTACACCTCAATAGTTCAATGTGTTACGTGTCACTGTGATTCTTCTCTTCTTTAAGTTGGCCCATTGCTCTGTCAGTCGGTCTACTTTTAAATGTCCACACAAATTTTGTTCACACTTTAGTATCATCAAACTATCTAATCGATCATCTGCCATTCTGTTTCGAAGGTCTGACTTTACAATTTTTAATTGGCTAAAAACACGTTCATTTGTTGCAACTCCATAAGCAGCGGTAGCAACAAACAAACAAAACTTGTGTGCTTGCCTTAAATGGTTCTTTACTTTGACAGCATGTTTAAGAACGTCAGTCATATTTCTAGCTGGTTCAGTTGAAGCCATTGTTTTGCCATTGCAAATATCAAAAAGTATTTCCAACTGAGTCTGGAGGGAGGAAACATCTGGCTTGTCGTCTTTAGATCCTGGAGGAAACATTGAAAGGGCTTTTTCAATGGTATCTTTGTTAATATTGTTTGTTTCTAGAGGAAATCTGAAGATTTCATTGATTGGGGTGAATAATTCCTTTATTACTTTGGAGTTGTCTAGAAGTCCAATGGCAAGGGTATTCAGCACTTCCTTGAATTCTTTCCTGTAAAAGCTTTTCATGTCAAGCTTTTCTATCCGATGGTGTCTTTTGAAATCAGTTTCTGAATCAATGCCAAGCTTAGTACAAAATATGACTGCACTTTCAATGAGATCATTCATTTCATTGTCGTTATTGCAAATTTTCAGAAGACCTTTTGCTACGCTTTCAATAACAGATATTCCATCTATAACATTAAAATTTGGACTCTCTAAAGTCTCTGTCAATATCTTTATCTTGTCAATAATATTCTTCATAAAATAGTGAGTTACAATGAAGTCAAAGGAATTGATCTTCTTAAACAGTCCAAACGATTTAGTTCTGGTGGTAGAATCTAATGTCTTGTCTTGTGAAATTTCTTGGAGGAGATCCAGGATTGCTTCAAGAGATTTGTCAAAGGCTCTTATAGCAGAAGCTCTAGCAGTCCATCTAGTTTTTGAAAGATTTGTCAAAATGGTTGCCCTGTCAATGTTTTCTATTTTATCTTTGAAATGTTTGAATCTTTTTGTACTGGAAGAAAAAAAAACATAGAGCTGTTCAAGAGCATTGAAAAGTTCTCTAACATTGACTGACACATTGCAAGCATGCTCAAGTGAAGTATTAGTCCTATGGTCTTGGCAAGGAACATAGGGTACCTGGTGGCCCAGTAATGTTGACAGTTTAGCTTGAACTCCTTTGAACTTTCCAGACATCGAACTGGCGTAATCATATGATTGAAAGGCCATCTTTGATGAATCAATTCCTACTTCATTCAAAGAATTCAATATAAGCTGTGCCATACCTTCTCCCGTTTTGTCACAACATTCAACAGATTTCACCAACCTTTCTCTTGAAACTCCTTCATCACTGACAGTTCGCACTACAATGGACATTATGTCTTTGTGTGATACATCTGGGGTGGTGTCTGCCATTACAGAGAAAAAGGGTGATTCATTTGTTTCAGTAACTATCAAACGCCTTACTTCAGTTGCAACTAGGTCAATTAATTCATTTTGGGAAGTTGGACTTAAGTAAGTAACCTTATATGGTCTTAGGAGTCTGTCGTTTAGCCATGCTCTTAAGATTGGGTTGTAGCGAGAGACAAGATTGACAATCTGACAAAAGTTACCTTCATTATCAGAATCAGATTCTCTAAAAGCTAATCCTAGGTTACCAAGGGTCTTACAAATGTCTATCAAAGTTTGTATAACCATCTTGTTTTGGACGTTCAGTTTTTCTTCTTCAATCATAGCCAATCTCTTGTTCTTATCAATAAGGTAATCAATATGTCCAGTTTTCACAAGAAAGTTACAATAATCAGACAAAGCAGATTTGTGAGCCTCTGACCAAAAATGTTGCTGTAGTTTTCCTATTTTGTGCTTTCCTTGACTTTTCATTTTTTGCCAGTTTTTAACACCGATTGAAATCCACGCTTCTTCTCCTTTTTCTCTTCCTACACCTGTTGGAAACAACGAACATACAAAGCAGAAAGCAGCGTCTTATGTAGTGCTGTATTCTAGATGTTCAAACTCTTTGTACCATTTCGCCAAAAATCGATTTTTTCCATCTGAAGGAAAACTCGCAAGGATCGGTTGATGTGGACCTAGGTTGATCAAATAATTTTTTTGGTTTTCATTTAATATTCTCGGCCGTTGTGATGGATCATGGCTAACAACTTCAGACGAGTCATCACTGTCACTGACTATAAAATTATTTTGAAAATTTTCAAGTTTAGTTAAGTTCTTTCCAACTTCTGTGGTGTTATCAGATGCATCCTTAATTAAAGCCACAACATTTAATATTTCTATAGTAGAAATTTTTTCACTTATGACATCACTTGAATAATACTTATTGAAAATGTCTTTAGCATTCTGAAATTTGTCTATTAAATTCTGAAACGTACCCATTAACAAAGGCCAGGAAGTAGAAACAGCAGTTCCAGACATGTCCAAACTTATATTATTTAAGTTTGTTTGCCTCTGTAAATGTAATCCTGTTTGTTCCTCCTCTTTACCTACTTGTTCAAGCTCTATTTCTTCGTTGCCATCATTGACGTCCATCTCAGTATAGCTTGGTCCATCTTCAACTATAGTGTTTTCAGATTCAAAATTAGGACAGACATTTGGTGAACTTGCAGTTGCAGCTTGAGTTTTATAAAGAACATGGGAATCTGAACTAGTATTTATTGGTAATCCTTTTTCCAATTTGTTTTTTTTATGTGCAGCAGCTTCAAAAGGGTTTGCTGGTGCTCCTATTGATTGGATGGAACATTTTTTTCCTCCATGCTTGGTTTTTTCATGTGTTGATTTATAATCACTATTAAAAACCAACTTGCATTCACAGCATTGCACTTTATAACGCTTAGCCTTCATTTTAAATCCAATCTAAAAAAAACAAGAAATAGTTTTGTAGAACATACTTAAATAAAATAAAACAAGTACTTAATAATTTATTATAATTTAAAAATCCAAGAATGATAACAATCGGAAATTACCGGAAAATACAACAATAACAGATTAAACGGTTAAACATGAATAAATACTGAAAGTTTATTACTTCATTATTTGTATAAAATTTACCGAGCTACAAAA
>JAGFPH010001382.1:158931-181380 GCA_018207615.1 Philaenus spumarius
TTAAAGCACTTTTAATGATAATTATTGTGTAGGCTAAGTTATACGTACGGTCGGTAAATAAGTTGACATTAATTTATTTATAATAGTATAGGCATGAGGTTTTCAAAATCGCCTACAGGTGGATCGATTTTGATAACATTTTTGTGTTACAGAAATATCGAGGACTTAGTTTTAACATAGTGTAAGTTGACTTAGTTTTAAAATGTGAAATGCTTTCATTAAATTGATAAAATACAATAATATATTAATCCATTTAGGAAATTGGGAAAGGACTATAATTTCGTCCCACACACAAAATATTCACTATTTAGCTAAAATAAAAAGATTAACAAGGTTGTTAATGCAATTTACTGTTTCTAAACATGATAATAATTAATGGGTCATGCTTTTTGGTAACATTTGTTTCAAGCGTGGTCCCAGAGGGGGGGACAAGGGGGTCATGACCACCCCCCCCCCCCAAATCTCAAATAATTAATGTTTTTAATAAGCCTTTTTGTACTAAATAAGTTTTCATAGATAAATAATTATTCTATAATTTTGGGGAGCTATAATTATATTCACAAATCGAATACAATTTGGGAGAGGAACGACTTGTGGGTCTATCTCTATTAAATATTCATAGAGCCATAGATGTGGATGTGAATGCCTTGATTAACAGGTTTGCTAAGAGCTCAAAGACGAGGTTGGAATTTGTCTTGTAATTCATATGAATAGTATTTCCTATTACATATTAAACCATTGATAAAATGTGTATTGTTTCATTTTCTATTCATTTATACCTGAAATGAGTCAATTAAAAACTTGACAAGTATTTAGATATCGCTTAAAGCTAAAGCTTATATTTTAGGTTAGGAACCTGTAATTAGATACTATAAATAAATTTGCACTAGCTATAAATCCCCCCTCCCCCTACGAGACCAAAAAATAAAACACAAGACGGTGACACCCCCCCCCCCCCAACTTAAGGCTGGGACCGCCACTGATTTGTTTATTATTTGTAAAATAAATTGTATTTTCCTTTCAGAATAGAATATAGGCGTGATGTGATTATGAATGACCTAAAAGTAGCCCAGAGTCGTATTAATGAATTAAGATGTTTTCTTCTAAAATACATTACCTTTGAAACAATTAATTTTAGTCGAGTTCCCTTCCCTTTGATTTAATCACATTATTTTAGTAAACGATTAAGTATTGATTAAAACTATAATGATCCGAACCACACAAAATATGAATATGGCTGGTAGGTATTACTAAAATAAATGTTTGTTTTAATTGTTATTTGGTATTTTATCTGTGTATCTCTAAAAAATGTTTTATACGTTGAAAATTAAAAATGTTTACTGTAATTTATTTACTGCCAATCAATCTTGTTCTTTAATTTTCGTTGAACATTTAAAAGGTGTTAAACATAACTTAGATATGTTTTTAATTATGTTTTGTTTAGGCCTATTTATAATTAACTAGGAGAAACCCATGCGTGCTCAGCACGCCAACCCCGCTGGAACTTTCTATACACATTTTCATGTTATGGCTTCTTTATAAAAAAGGTGTAGGATTAATAAATAATACTAATAACCCCAAAGCTAAGATGGTAAATAATGTTAAATGTTCTAATAAAATTATTTCGTATATTTTATAACAGCAGTTATAATAAAGGTCAAAAGAACCAGCAAGGCTCGTGTCTGCACTTTAATAAAAACCTAACTTAAAAGGTAGAAATACAAATAGTTGCTTCAAAGTTTGAAATCAGCTTTTAATGGAAATCAACTGTTTTATCTATTTTATTCAATTATTTTTTGCTATGGTAATGAATGTATAAGTACATTCAAGAAATATGACGGTTCATCAATTTAGGCCTAACCTAAGAATTATTTCCGACTAAATTTACAAATATTGAAATAAAAAATGTTTTTATCAAAATGAATTATAGCCTATGTTGCTCAGGGGTAGTGTTGCTTTTTATTAGTAAAACTATTTTTTCAATCGGTTCAGTAGTTCCAGAGATTACCTCCTACATACAAAAACAAACAAATTTTACCTCTTTATAATAATAGCATAGAAAAACGTAATTTCTTTTCATGGTAATAACTTAATTTCACAGCCTCAAACCACCTAGATTGTATACAACTCAAACATATTTATAAAATACTCAGGTGGGACCGGTCTAGAGTAATCTTAGTAGCAAGAGTTATAATTAGTAAATATTTTTAACAGACGAAACCAATTAAACGGCCACATCTAAACAGTAGAATATGTTGTGGGCCCAGGCAGAGTTATTCCTAAATAAGACGCATGGCCCGGTACACACTTGCTGCAAATGGACGCGGGACGCTGCGTCCATTTAAATTTGCGTCCACCTATGCTTATCTGCGTCCTATCTGCGTCCCATCTGCGTCCCATCTGCGTCCTATCGGCGTCCCACGTTTGTAAGCCACATCAACTCTTTCATTTGCCACCAACCGAGATGGATCGTACACGTGCTCAAATATTAAAAAAGAAAGTTGTTTTTTCATACTTAGTGTATAAGTACGTAAATCGGGAAAGTACAATTAACAATAGGAAGTACTGGATTCATCCATACAACAGCGAGAGGTGCTTGAAGGGTGCTTTTAATGTATGTTTAATGGATCTCAGAGAAGATGATGACAAGTTTTTTAATCTATTATTTTCGAATGTAAATTCGATCCTTTGACGAATTGGCCGGTCGAATCAGCGACGCATTACAAGGAAAAGAAACCTACATGAGATCTCCCATACCTCCTTTGGAGATGCTGGCAGTGACATTGAGGTTTGTAAAATACTTTAACTTCAGATTAAGAACATATTTATTTATTTTCATTATTTTTAAAATTTACATTAGACCCATCAGTACTTTGCTATAACTCTATGTTAATTTTTAAATAAATAATGTTATATTTAAATGTACAATAATTAAAAGTAAGAAAAGTATAAAATGATTTAAGTTAAAAAGTTTAATGTTTAAAAAAAATTTGTTTAAAGTTTAAGTAAAAATTATAAAAAGTTTAAAGATCATGGAAATTAAAAAAAATATTTATCACTTGATCTTAATTATCTAAGTGCCTTGGCAAGACAATTTTATATAAATAAAATTAATAGATTTACATTATACAATAATTCAATAATTTATATTAAATAGTTGTTTATTTCTTTTCGCTTCTTGAGAGATAGAGCCATGGTAATCGGTTGCTGAGAAAAAACGTCATTATGTTTTATTTAAAGACAAGACGAAGTAAAACAGAAACTCATTTTTAATAATTGTAATTCAATATTTACATCTATTATAAGCATTCAATTAAAAAGTAAAAAACCTAAACGTTTAGTTTTTCAATGTAATTGTTATTATAATAAATGTTGTAAAATACTGTACTTACTAATTGCATTTTTTTCTTGATCACTTTTTCCTCGAAAGTTATCAAAAAAGGTTTCGCCAATGCTCTCCCACGCCGACTGTTTTTTCAATCTATCCCTATACTCTTCACTACTAACATCCCAAATAACTGGATGAATCTTTACCTGATCAATAAAAAGTTCTATGTCGATATTTTCGTCAGACATAGTATGGACGCAGATAGGACGCGGCTGCAAGTGTGTACTGCTCGATAGCAAGTTGGGTACTGCTAGGTATCGGGGGTAGGGAAAAGTGACGCGCGTTCCACAGAAACCTGCGTCCATCTCGATGGCTATCGGAATGGACGCTAGTTTTAGATAGGTATCGGCGTCCCGTGTGTAACGCACCATTAGTTCCTATGTACTTCTTCCTATCCGATTAAAAGGGACGCAGCGTCCAGCGTCCATTTGCAGCAAGTGTGTACCGGGCCTAATGTAGCCGTAGCATAATCACCCCCCTCTCCCCGAAATCCCGACATTTAGCAGTAAAAATTAATACTAGGTTTAAAAAGTGCAAGTTAAATTATAAAAATAGACAACACAACAGACAATCCAACAACATATTTACATCATTGTGCAGTGCATGCATACTGATATATTTAGATTTACTTGATTAAACTACAACGTACAGTACACACGGATGCAGTAGGTTACAGCTTTACTCTCTTGTAAGCTTGATCTGATCTATTAAATAAGAAAACTACTTCAAGGTTCAACAAAAATACATTACTCTAACAAAACATCATCATCCTTACAACCTATAATATTTTACGTGGGTAACTATATCAAAAATTAAAAATACGCATGGAAATTGGTCTTTAACTCGTTTACTACTATGCATATTTCGTATCTCAAATGCTAGGAGCAGAGTTTTTATTTTTATATTTATAGCATAAATGAGTAGAAATTACTTTATTTTTTATTTTTGAATCTTTCTACGTAATAGTTATTAATATTTTAAAGCTGATGCACATGTGCGTCCATAGCACATAGGCTTACAATTGGCGTGCGAAGTACGCAATGCACTGTTATTGAAAAACGTCCAATACGGATGTTGGCGTGCGAAGCAAGCAATGCACTGTGCATCGAAAATACCCCCAATACTGGGGTTGGCGTGCAATGCACTGTGCGTCGGCCGCTTCTCATAGTGTTCAGTGTCAAGCTCACATGTGCGTCCTTAGCAGTGAACGTGTTTAAATTCAAATCCCTGGTCCTGACCTGACCCCCTCCCCCCTCCGAAAAGTTTTCCTGACTACGGCATTGCACTGCCCTACTGCATTTATTTAGTCTACTACTCTAGTCTAATACTGTATTAGGATATCAAAAACCTATTTGTCTGTTTTTGTACTTCAAAAGACCATGCAATTATTACTTTTGTGTAAGGGTGCGCAATACCACTCGAGTAAAAGCATCGAATCCAGTGAACGGAGTACACCCTGAGAAGGCTGGCATATGATAATGCTTTGGTAAGGCGGTCTCGAGCGCGACTAGAATATCTCGTGTATACACTTACGTTTTTACTAATGGCGGACTTATTTTTGATTCCCTCCGTTCACTACATTTAAATTTGCAGAAAGCTCCAATGTATAAATACTAGATAACAAAATTCGCTCTTATGTTTTACTGTTTTCAAGTGACTCTAATGAAAATCAAAATTTTCATCCGGTTTATAAACAAACATCTTTAATAAAGATTTATAATTTTCCATCTTTGTCACCTACGAATTAGAATTTAGTTGTTCATGAATGATTTCATACAAATTACGAAAGATTGCATTCAAAATTCGATGAAAGATAAGTTATATTGACTAGGATGTGTGGGACTGTTTCGTCCTGGCTATTGCACAACTTTAATAATTAATTTAAACATTTTCAAAATATATAGGACTTTGTTGTCAAAATTTATATTTTCTCTCAATTTTTGCCACGTTATGTATTGACCGAGCGAAGCGAGGTCTCTGTTTTAGCTCGACCGTTCGGCATTTCGTCTGTATGTCTGTCTGTCTGTCTCACGATTACGGCCAAACGCCTTGACTGATTGTCATGATATTTTGTATGAATGTTCCTTAAACCTAGTCCGAGCTCTGTATATATACGGTTTTTTCCACTTTTCATTTTTAACCCGTTAAATAAAATAAAAATGGCGGCCGCACCGTTTCTCTGTGTAACCTTTTTTCCAAAGCTTAGAAACCCCATTGTAAAACTACGTATATATTTATATTAAACCTGCGTTAGCAGACCAAATTGTTAAACTGTTAAGGACAATTATTTTTTAATTCAAATTTTGTGTTAATATTAAATTAATATTATTATCACGTTTTATATTAATTGATATACTAACCACGTTAGCTGACTAGAGTGTTTTTTAAATTGAATATTTTCGGAATGTTTTTAACGAAATAACATTCACAGAAACATTATTTTGAAACTGTTAAAATGGTGTTATTTTCATAGAAATTGTATAACCTTTCAGAAAATATCGTATACAGATATAATTTAGCGAAACTAAAGCTCAACAGATTAATATGATTACGACAAAATACTTTCCGTAATCGGAAATTATTAGAAGAACTTATTTAAAAACCATTTGAAAAAAAAGATCTTTACTCCAAACAGTAAGAAGCTACTTTGACCCCAAATTAGTTTTTAATACTGTACCAAGAATCAATCACCTTGTGCAGACAGCTTTATAATCGCACTCTTAAAATAAACTTTTAGTAATATAGGCCTACAACCACAGATATAAATACAAATCTTTTAGACCAAGCTCTGCAAAATTTAAAAATTACATTTCAATGATTTAAAAAAGTAGATAACAGCCTCCCTTTGTTACTTCCACACACATGCGGTTAAAAAATCATTATTCATAACCTCAAAGTTAAGGAGGTAAATAATAAATATTGTCTAAATCGAAGTATTCAGTTTATGATATAACAGTGTATTTTTTATAAAAGTTAAACAGAACCAATAATCCTTAGGCCTAATCCTTAAGCCTAAACCTTAGGCCTAATCCTAAACTAAAACTTAATTAATACTAGCCTAATAATAAATGGTTGAAAAATACGAAATCAGCTGTTAATGAGATAATTGTATGCCTATGTACTAACACCGAACGTCTTCAATCAGCTGAGAAATGGCTATTAGCATTTTGAATACTTTTTATAAAATGTAAACTCTCTTTTAAACAGCTATTAATACATTTCAGTATTCCTTCTCAGCCTATTTTGTCGGATTATCCTAATGGATGTTTCCAGCTACTATTAACATATAAAACAAAGTCGGGTTATTAGTTACACCACTTATAACCCAAGAACGGCTGAACCAATTTTTATAATCTTTGATTTGTTTAATTTATTTCCGCCCCGAATAAAGGCGGAAAAATATGGAAAAATTAAAATATTAAAATATGGAAAAATTTGCCCTTAAAGGGTTGAAATAACCCTTAAAACAATAATTATTGTTTGTTATAGATCTCAAAAACCCTACCACCTAGGAACGTGAAATACGGTACACTTATTGCTCATATAAGGTAGAGGCGCAATAAGAAAGGATTTTAAAAAAATTTGGAATCAAAGGGTTGAAACAACCCCTAAAACAATAAATAGGCCTATTATTTGTTATAGAAATCAAAATCCATAATACCTAGGAACGTGAAATTTGGTACACATATTTTTTCATAGGCGAACTAAGAAATAATTTTAAAATATTTGGTCATAAAGGGTTGAAGCACCTTAAACAATAAAAATACTGCTTGTTATAGATTTCAAAAACCATACCGCCTAGGAACGTGAAATGTATTGCACATGTTGCTCATATGCACTAGAGGTGCACTAAGTTTTTTTTAAATATTTGGCCTTTAAGGGTTGAAACAACGCCTAAAACTATAAAAATATTGTTTGTTATACTTTCCTTAAAGCTAGAAAGCTGAAATTATGTACATTTATTTCTTACAAGGTACATATAAAAAATAAACCGGTTTTACTTTTGGTCACGTTCTACTAAGGGGTGGAAATGTAGTAACAACCCATAAAACAATAAATATTAATGTTTATAATTTAATTAAAGCTAGAGGGCTGACATTTTGTACATTTATTTCTTACAAGGTACATGTAAAAAATAAACCACTTTTACATGTTGTCACGTTCTGCTAAATGGGTGAAAATGTAGTAACAACCCCTAATACTAAAAATATTAATTGAATACCACCTAGGAAGTGCTGAAATTTGGCACTTATTAATTTTAAGAAAATATTAAATGCTATCCCGATCTATGCATTCGCATATCAAAAACGTAGGCTATCTGGGCAATGTGCAACATCAGCTAAGACTGTGATTTACCAATCTGCAGATTTAGCTGTTGAAATAGAAGGCGCTTTTCACTCTGAATTCTTTATTTTTAATTGATTCAATTTATTCAGCCCACATAGCCTGACGAAGACAATTGACGGGCAGCCAATGAAAAATCAATTCCAAACTAATTGAATATACGTGTAATAATTCACTTTCGTGAAACAAAAGATGAAAGAAAATGAGAGAGAAATATTAAAATTTTGTAACATAGTGATGCAAAAAATTCCACGTAGAGCAGCACGGGTATTCAGCTAGTTTGTATTTAAATGCCAGATTTTGTTATCACAAAACGTTGTTGGAATATAGTAGTATTAGGTTTATAAAGTCAGCTTATATTGAAGGTCTTTCAAAAACTTATTAGCCTAGTCATGCTTGGCCTCAGATAATGTATTTAAAAGGTGAAGTCAACGGTCTTATTACTCTATCTTATCGCGTTTAATTACAAATTATTACATTGTTCGTTGTAATAAAACACGAGAACAATACAAAATCAAAATTATTTCGAAAATATGTATTCAAACTGATAAGACTGATAAGGTTTGGTTATTGACATTTACAACAAAATACCACAAGCATAAGATAAGATATATATGTGGGTCTGTAACTACTAGGTAATGTAGTAACAATGATTTCTTTTTTAACACGTTCACTACTAAGGACGCACATGTGACACTGAAGACTATGAGAAGCGGCCGACGCACAGTGCATTGCGTGCTTCGCACGCCAACCCTCCGTATTGGGAGTATTTTCAATACACTGTGCATTGTGTGCTTCGCAAGCCAACCCCCGTATTGGGAGAATTTTCAATACACGATCCATTGCGTACTTCGCATGCCAACCCCCTTTTTTTGAGTATTTTCAATACAAAATGCATTGCGAGCTTCGCACGCCAACCCCCGTATTGGAAGTATTTTCAATACACAGTGCATTGCGTGCTCCGCACGCCAATTGTAAGCCTATGTGCTATGGAGGCACATGTGCGTCCGCTTTAAAATATTAGTGATTATTACGTAGAAAGGTTCAAAAATAATAATTTCTACTCATTTAGACTATAAATAAAAAAATAAAAGGTCAGCTCCTAGCATAGGAAATACGAAATTTGCGTATAGCAGTGAAGGGATTAAATCGAGAATATGCAGAAATACATTAGAAATGCAAAAGAAACATCGAAACTAAACTTGAGTTTTTGATTTCAAACACATTTTTACATTAAGTTTTAGTTTTTTTAAATAATACAACCCATTTTTTTGAAAAAATACAGAATTTAATTTCAACAATTATATTTTTTTTATCCTAATGGTATCCAATCCTTTAACATTCAAAATTACACTTCGGAATAAAATTTATCCTATAATAGCATACAATACAGTATTTATTTCAACACACCATTTTTTCGCATTCAGGGTGCAAGTAGGCCTACAAACCTTATTTACCAGGAACGTTTTTAATTACAATTGGCACCTTGTTATTTCTAAACGATACCATAAGAGAGGAAGAACCCTTTTATTTTCTTAATTTGTATCCAGTTAGGCTACTACAAATTTTAACTTTTAGTATTTAACATTAGTAGACCTCGATTACATTAAGTCCTCCTTGTTGGAAAATTGTATGAAGACCCTGAAAATGGCGTTGAACAAAACATGCATGCATAGTCAAAAAATTGTTTACCGATTTTCAAACAAATCTGAAAATAGTTATCAATTAAAGAGAATGGTAGAACAATATGCACTATCTTGTCCAAGGTTTATCACCAAAATTAAAAAAAAATTATCACCGCCACGCTGTATTAGCTGCTTTGACCTGAGATTGAACGTAGAGCAAAAACACTAAAGTCAAGAGATAAACGTGAAGATACAAATAAGAACATTTTAACGTATATTCTTATGGGGTCATAGTTGCTAACTGGATTTAACAACATTTTGACTTTAAAGCGTAAAATTGCGAAATCCGAGAGCTCACTTTCATCCCTACAAGAGATAAAGCAGCTGTTTCGGTTCAAACATTTGAAAGCACTATTTTAGGTTAGGCTTACACTGAACCAACTCACGTTTCTTGCAATTACATTCAATACCATAGCAACAAACTTGGCAAATTTAGAATCATTTAATTATTTTTCACAACCAACATCTTTATTAGGTTATGTTAACAAAATAAAAGCAACAACAAACAAAAATAAATGAAAAGACATTTGATGTTACGTATTATAGATAAAACTGCTGATTTGGTCTAAAAGCTTGACACAATTTTAGATGAGGCCTATATATACTAAACCTACACAAATTTCTTGTGAATGTATTTACATCCATTACCATAGCTGCGGGATAGATATGTTATACCAGTAGTTATTATATGAAATATAGAATACTATAATAAAATCGTAAATGAGTGACACATTTCTGGAGGAAATGTATTACAGGTTCATTAGTTACCCCGGAGAGTGGGTACAAAGTACGACTTGGAAGTCGCAATTCATTGTCATCTAGAAAGCTGATAAAGTGACATTCCAGGGCCATTACGCCGGACGAAGGGTCTGCCAGGTGCCTGCTGGGCCGGAGACGCAATTTCGGTACGCCCTTACGAGGCCTAATTTCGGTCCATCAGTTACGTGCCGAGTGCGACCCAGCAAAAATCGTGTCTGTAGCGACACTGCTAGTAGTGCCCCATGAGACCCATTGTTCGAGAGAAAAATGTGTATTGTGGGTCGTTTTAACTTAATTTACTCCTAGTTTATAAATCCTAAGAAACATGTACAGTCTGCCAGAGCCCCATATTAGCCTAGAGATCTGTCTATTAGCATATCTCTAGTTTCCAGCTGCTACCACGGGGAGGTTTGGGGTTGGACTTTAAGCAACCATATTTTTTTTAATCGGATGTATGGCTTTGTCATTACTTAAAATAACTACACAGGGTGTCCCCGAACTCTCTGGACCCCTTTTGTGGATATTTTCCTGGGATCCAGACAAACATATTTCACAATATAAACATGGGTCTCCGGTGCTTATTTTTTCGTCTGTCTGTCTGTAAACTTTGTATACCTATTTGTTGCGTAACCTTTTATCACTGTACACAAAATTAGAACACTATTTTAAATATTTTCAAAATGGCGGCCGTTTATAATTTGTAATGTCAAATATCTCAAAAACCGCTAACTTAACGAAAAATTACAAGAGACAAAAAAAATACTTTTTTAATGACAAACACAATAATGGTTTTTTTATTTTGTCTGTAGCTCAAAGGATAACAGAGATATTGACAAAAAAAGGAAAAAATTTGTTCTTGGTACAGTAGTTGTCAACAATACACAGGATTACTCTAGAAACAAAATATTTTAATGCGTTTTGGGTCAAATATGGCAACAATTACTGCAGTTACTGAACAGGAACCGATTTTATTAAATTTATCTGCTAATTTTACGTAAATTAAATTAAATTTTACACCTTAATTAACGCCCTAAATATTTCAATAGGGATTCGTTTCTGTGATTAATCTGAAACACGGGTGAGATCTTTCTCTAACGAAGCATTTCCGGACCTATGAATATATGAATTTTTTCATTATTTTTTGCTAGTGGAATCAGCTCAAAAAGTGCTCGGAACATTACCCAAAAAACTTATTATTTTAACTCATATCTTTAAAATATTTTATAGTACCAATTAAAAAATGTTGGTGCAAGGTAAGTGAAAAATTTATTGAAAATAGTCAATTAGTCAAAATAGTAAAATAGTCAATTTAGGTCTCGGAACTTTAACATTTGAATTATTACGCAAAATACTTAATGTATTACTTAATATATTTTCTACTTCCAAAAATATTAAGTATTTTGTAAAAAAACACATACAGACAGACGAAAAATAAGCACCGTAGACACATGTTTATATTGTGAAATATGTTTGTTTGGACCCCAGGAACATATCCACAAAAGGGGTCCAGAGAGTTCGGACCCTGTATATACAATCGGTTGTAACCTAACCTAACCTAGAGGTGTTGGGTCGCTAGATGGACCACTATGACAAATTGGTGCTGGACTAGAGGTGCAATTTCATTAGGGGATTAGCTTACCCTTATGAGGCGTACTTTCGGTTTATCGCTAGCTGCCAACTTAGCAAATTTAATCAGTCAATTTATTCTTAACAACTAACAGATTTTTTGGGCTAGGTTAATTATAATATAAATCTAAATTAACGGTACCAGAAACTGGCACATACTTTCTCACAAACATATTTAAATTATTAAACAGATTTACTGTGACTTCATAATTGTAGGTGGGGTAGGAGAGGTGATTTTTTATTAAAGTTGGAGATTAACTAATAAATATTATTATTATTATCTAGAGAGAAAACTATTCCATTGATTTCGAACAAATTTGCACCAAACACGTCAATTAGGTCTTTATAGATGCACGAGAAAAGGTTTTGAAAAATGTTAAAAAAAACAACCCCCTTTATGGCCAAAAAAACCCCAAAAATCAGTTGTTATTATTATTATTATTAGCTAAATGAGAATTTTTAGAAAGATGCGGCTTTTTGCATATGCTAGGGCATATTAAAGGCTACAAATAAGCCAAATTTTATCAAAATCGTTAAAGCCGTTTTTTTATAAAAAAATTATAACTGATTTTTTGGAGGGTTTTGCCAAAAAGGGAGTTGTTTTTCAAAACCGTTTTCGTGCATCTATACAGGCCTACTTGACATGTCTGGTGCAAATTTGTTTGAAATCGATCGAATAGTTTTCGCTCTAGCTTTGTATATATACTTACAGACATACAGACAGACATTTTGTAAAAACCACCTTTTTGGACTTAGGGGGTTCCAAAACGGATATTTCCACAAAAGTCTCAACAACGATTTTTTTGCGATCACTATACTTTCTCTATACTATATTATAGTGAGAAAGTAAAAGAATTTATTTACGAATATAGACTATACTCCAGAAAAGCTGGAAAACATTGCCAAAATTTTAACTAAGCTTGGTAGATATGACTACGGTCTGAAAAATATATCTTGTGGGTAAAACCTCATAGCACTCCTAAAGATCGGGTGCAAAGGGAATGATGTAAAACTAATCGAACACTGCCGTTATTATAGAGTGTCAAATCTATAGTTTCCAAGGTCTCTAAGATGAATAGTAACATTTAAAAAATATTGTGATTAATATTTTGTGCAGGAAAGCTAAAAATTGTCCGATGATGAAGCACGGGTATTGAAGCTCGTTACATGCAAACAAATATTGCTTGTTTAATAGTACAGGATTTCTAATTAGAATAATTTCTCTTAAACAGCCTTCAATTGAACAGATGAATAGGGGCCATTTTAATTAGAGTATGTCATTGACTTTGTTCAAACTAATTAATATGCCTTCTTGTTTTTTACAATATGTATTTTTTTGTTGAATCTTGGTCTATTAGTATGTGAAAAAACATGTGTGTTTTTGAAAGATAAACTGACGTTCCTTATCCAAATGGTACTATCGGGAATCTCTTGTAAAAATTATCTCTAAACAAATGATATCGACTGGACTTTTAAAGCTATTTACATTAACAAAATACATAATAATAATTTCTTCTGAATCAGTAGTGAGATGCGCTCAGGATCCGGGTTAGGATCGTATGGGAGAACCTGAGCCTGTCACAATGCATCTATGTCGAATGTCACCGATGATCAAGTAGGCATTGGGCAGCGTCGGAACGTCATCCGCGAACTGGTTTATCACCGCACATCTTAGCACAGTCCAAGCTGGAGGACGTTTAACTATTGTTCCGGTTGGTTTCAATTAGGTATTATTTTATAATTAATGGCCGACTTAAGTTAAATTGCGAGTGGCGACTTAATGCGTTAAATTGTGAGTGGCACTAGGGGACCCATGCGAGTAGACAATCGTATCAGTACACAATAATTGTAATCAAACTTTTAAAATAAATAGACATCTGTATCTCTTCATTTGGACCCTAACCATCTGGAATCGATTTGTCATTCTTACAAATAAAATTTCTATTGTTCTGTAATCACACAAAAGAACATTTTTGTCGTACTTCTACCAGAATGATTTAATTCTTTCTTGCATGAATCTTGTTTCTAATTTGATTTAATATGGCGATTGCAAACTATTGTATTAATGCAAGATTACAAATTCGTATTTCAACTTTCGATTAAAACTTTTCTGAAACATTAAAATAAATATTTTATTTTCTACAAAATGTCTCACTACTTACACTCTCACACTATGTGATAATGCCATCATCAGTCCTAAAATCGTCTACAACTGCGACTTCCATATTTATAAAATTTTACCACACAGAATTATTTGAGCTTTGGCTAATACTAACTAAATTATTCAAGTTAATGCACAGTCACACATTGTTGAGATGATCTAACACATAAATAATCAATAGAGAAGAAAGTTAAAACGTAAACAAATACAGTGCTTCAAGTTTGAAACGACGTTGGACATAGATTGTCAATTCTTTTTTTTCTTCGAGTTCTTTTTTTTAATCAGAGCAAAAAGTCAAAAACTGGCTGTCTTCCATCATTGCTTACAATATTTTTAATTTTTTGTTGCTATTGCATGTAGTCCACTTATGGGAAATAAAATGGAATGTCCCAAACCACGGACCAAACTTATATAAAATCAACTTTGTGAAATTCAAATTAAATGACTTTCAAACTAATAAATATTACATCTACTTACTTAGGCTGACATAAAGAACCACGTCAGAAATTAATAGCCTACAGTTTTTAGTTGCATAAAATAAATAAATTTATCAACGCATTTTGAGCTTGATGAGTGAGAAGGAATTATTTTAAAAATAATAACAATACACTAATTCTCACACACATACGTTTAACGTACGAAGTTTAAAGTTTTAGTTGTACTGTAGCTCGTGAATCACTGAAGATGACGACTTTGTCGTTGAAACGCGTTTTATTATTAAACATATGTGTGTAAGAATTAATCTATTGTTATTATTTGTAAATAATTTTATATTAACTTTATTCTTGCAACGTTTAGCCAACTCTACCATAATTACTCTTTTAACAGTTGGCTACATTGCTTTAGGATATAGCGCATGCGCAATACCGATAATCTGTTCAACATCTGATATCCAAACCAGAGTGCTAGGAAACTTCAAGCAGGCAAGAAGGCAGACCATCATTTCGCCAAGAAGGCCTAGTTCTCTCAAATTGTTACCTAATTCAGTCCGGTATTACTATTGATAAATTATCTAATTAAATTACAACTAAAGTCGCGTGTCGTTATAATTAAGAAACAACTGTCCGCGTAACGTAGAGAAAGTTAGAAGTGCGTAATACATTAGTTGCAGGCTAAGTCGTGTATCGTGAACGGTGACAATTCTTTCGCGGTAGAATTAACATATTATTATATTTCGTTATTCAAGTATTAATAGTTTAAACGTCATCAAATGCTGGCTAGTTTTCGGAAAAGGTAACGGCACAGGCACACAGTTTGATCTGGTACAATAGATAATCGACCTCTGGGGAACGGGCAATTAGCTTTTGCACGAACCGACCAGTTACGTCTTCCATATTTAAAATTAATTTCGTGCAAAGGCGAAACTGGGTGATTATTGCAAGTTACATCTAAGCAATAAGCACCACATTCTTAATGTATACCATAATTATAATTAATGTTTAACAGCCTAACTTTGGAATTGCATGCTAGGAAGAGTTTCATGAGTCTCATCTCGAGTCCGCTACACATGAGTCTCGTGTGCATCAGTCATGCACATGCATTGTCATTTTGATGCAACTATCATAATAGCTGATGGCACGGAACCCTTGGCGCACGAGTCAAACTAACAAATCTTATGTATTTTTTAAAATATTATCCTTAAAATGTATTATTTCCCAACGGTGTTTTTTTTTTTTCGCTAAGCATTAGCTTTCTTAATTCTTTATCAAAATGTATTATTCCAGCATCATTTTAAAGCTTTAATGTTCCCCGATATTGAAGACTTCATGTTTTCTTTACAAATATTGATTAGAAAACTTTTATATTATACTACATATGGTTCCTAACAAAAGGCGCCATTAACAATCTGTTTAAGGGTCGGCTCTAGTAAAATAGAAAGCAACCTGCGACTCCCTATAGCGGCGGTAGGTTACGCGGACATTGCTCATCCTAAATCCATTTAAAACCCGCAATTATTCAAATAGCGTTTTTAAAAAAATACCAAACTCTTGGGGACAAAATTCTTCATCCGAATGGCTTGGTAATTTTTCGCTATAATTAATAGTTACAACGGAAAAAATATTTAAAATCATCCTATAGCGGCGGTAGGTTACACGGACATTGCTCAGCCTAAATCCTTTTAAAACCTGCAATTGTTCAAATAGCGTTTAAAAAAAAAATACCAAAATCTTGGGGACGAAATTCTTCAGGCGAATGGCTTGGTAGTTTTTCGCTATAATTAATAGTTACAACATAAAAAAATATTAAAAATCAATGTTTTAAATTGTTAATAAATATTAAACAAAATATTTTTCTTAATTTTTAAAAAGCTATTTGCATGCATATTGACCATAGCTTTAAAATGACATATCGTTTATAATTTTCTTATCAAAAATAAAGGAAAAATTTGGATTTTAATTTAACATTGGTCTTATGGAGTGTCAGCCAACATGGCCGACAGCTAGAGCCGACCCTTAACATGCTATTGGTTAGATAGTTCATATGGTTCCTAATGAAAGTCACCATCTGCGATATCTCTCTTAATTCTTCAAAATTAATTATTCGAACATCATTTTAAAGCTTATGTTCCCCGCTATTGACGAAAAGTAAACATACAGCTTAAAAATTCATGTTTTCATTACAAAAATGTATTTAAAAAAAGTTGTATATTATACTTCATATGGTTCCTAATGAAAAGCGTCTATTAACAATCTGTTTAATTAACATTACAGCTGTTAGTAAGATTATTTAATCTATCAAGTAAATTAAATCAACGTAAAGCGTTATACATTTTTATAAACTGTTATTTATAAACCAACGTAAATAAATTAACATAATTAACTGAATTAAATTAAGAGGCCATGGCAAATTAACCCTTAGCAACAGGCCATTCACACTAAAAATTTTTTTTTTTTTTTAAATCTTTCAAAAAGTTATTTATCTATGTCATTTTAAGTAAACTATATCAGAAATACAAAAATTTTATTTAAAAAAAATCGTAGCCGAAGGGGCAAGTTATGCTTGAATAACGTGGCAGCCAACCTGTTAACAAGCCGATTCAGCAGAGCTTGTACGTGTATTCCGTGTGCTTCAATGTATTCCCAATGTTTTGTGTCTAATTGTACTATTAAACTAAACCATCTTTAATTTTATTCATATTTCCTTGGGTGTTAACAATTTTAACATTTTTGGTTCAGGATCATTTTCTTCTGTGCAAGCCTGTTATAGTTCCAAACACACTTTCTTCTAATTAAAACAATTGCATCATTCAATTAATAATTACGCTAATATTTTTTAATTCAACCGTAAGTTCACAATCATACGACGTTACACAATACGTTTGTATTGTCGTTTTATTTGTTAGCATACGTGTGACTTCTCCCAACTATATCGGTGAAAATATTGATTTTTTTTATCTTTGGCGTAAAAGGTTAAAATATTGTCGTTAAAGTTTACGTTCGAACTGTTTAATAGCTTTAGAGCTGGTTTTCTTAGAAACAACTCATTTTTCATATCAGAAACATATATATCTGAGGAGAAGTCACGGTAAAAATAGCTAACTCATTTTTACTACGTATATTTAAGAATTTCTTGTAACTGCTATTATATGAAATGATAATTTAACCTGTTCAACATTCAAACAGAACTTATTTTTTCAGCGTTGCTGTGTGTATTATCTTCAGCGACCTGTTTTGGATGGGTGACACCGATTCTCGTCGACTTACTAGGACCGGAGAGTGAAGTCCCGATGTCGAAAACGGAAAGTTCCTGGATGATATCTCTCATCGAAGTCGGCAATTTGCTAAGTCCAATACCGGCCGGTATGTTGGCAGACCGATGGGGACGTAAACCTTGTATCCTAGCAACGGGACCACTCTTTGCGATCACTTGGACCATAGTTCTGACAACAAACACCGTAGAAGCGCTCTACTTGGTTCGAATTCTTCAAGGGACAACGATGGGCTTTATGTTCACCCTGGTTCCGGTGTACCTTGCTGAGATCGCTAGTGCGAATATCCGCGGTAGGATTATCAGTTCTTTCCAAATTGCGTGGTACTTCGGGTATCTATTTGAATATAGTGTCGGCCCTTTTGTATCTTACAAAGTATTTACAGCCATCACTGCAATCTGGCCCGTCTTGCAGACGATGCTATTTTGTTGGCAACCTGAGTCGCCCTATTATTTATTGATGCGTGATCGAATTCAGGACGCGAAGAGATCGTTGAGTACATTAAGGATGCTGCCAATTACGGACCAGAAAGTTTTGGACGAGCTTGAAGAAATGAGAACATCGTTGAAAACAAAGACAGAAGGTTCATCGTGGATTAGTATAGTATCATCGCAATCGGAGAGAAAAAACTTGTTAGTCGTGTTTTTCGTTAGTTTAGTGACAATGCTGAGCGGTGGCTACGCAGTAATGTCCTACTCATCGCACATTTTCACTTCTACAAACACTACTTTCCTAGAACCCGACCATATAACCATTTTCCTAGGTTTGTTTCTTTTTATTACCAGCTTCTTTTCGTCCGCATTTGTCGATAGGTTAGGTAGGCGGCCTTTACTTCTCATTTCTACCGTAGGCTGTACTTTTTCTCAATTCTCAGCGACGTGTTATTTTTATTTTTACGAAATAAAACCAGAATCGGGTAATTATAGTTGGGTGTTATTTCTATCAATTGTGTTTTACTTTATTTTCTGGTCGTTCGGTTTAGTGCCAGTGTATGTGACTTACCAATCGGAACTGTTTTCATCGAACTCAAGAGGCACTGCCTCCAGTATTATAGCTGTGGTTGTAACTGGCTATGCATTTGTAAATTTAAAATCTTACTTTACAATTACAGAACATTTTGGATTTTGTGTCCTTTTTGGATTTTACACATCAATTTGTTTCGTAGGTATGATTGGTGTTTATTTAATTGCCCCTGAAACTAAAGGTAAATCCTTAGCGGAAATTCAGAATGGAAATACGAAAATTGATCCAACAACCAACCAAGAGTTAAGATCTAGTCTTTTAGTTCTATAGTTTATATTACCGCTATTAATCGTTTTATATTATTTGATTTGTGAATTGTTTTGTATCTACATAAACTGTTATGTACTTTGTAATTGTTCGGTCGTTGAGTGTTTTAGCCTATTCTTTCGTTTTAATTTGTAATTCTAAATAAAATATAGCAATGAATTAATCTTAGGACTGAAAAAGAAATTGACCTGCATTGACGAAGATGTCATGGATTATCTTTCAGAGTTCAAATAAACCAAATATTCACTAATAATTAAATTATAATTACTTATCAATATAAGCATACTTACGATAAGGAAACATTAAAATATAATATATAAATTGAATAAGAAAAACAATTGATTATTATAAATTAATTTGAATACAAGTTTAATCTTCCAAGCCAAGAAAATTTAAAAGAAAACAAGTACGATAAAATATGTTAAGTAATTATTGAACAACAAATCACTCAACCCAGACGGCCTTACAATGTTATCTTTAGTCAAGTTTAGCACACTAGTTAACTTTTTAAAACTAAAAAACAAATATTTATGTGGCAGACAGTTTGCATTTAACAAACTTCATATACTCATCCTTGCATTTTCCTGCGATAGTCATCTCAATAAATTATATTCAAAAAATATTTTGGTCCACTGAAACAGGACACGCCTGGGACGCTGTCCAGAAAAAACCTACATCAATAGCCCAGGCAAAAGCTTCGATCCTTAAACAAAGATAGCGAAAGGTAAGTTAAGGTAAAGCAGTTTTATTGATTACATAAATTATTATAATAATTTGAAACGAATAGAATGTTACAAAAGAAAAAATAGAAATATATTCTGAACTCCACAATGTAGAAAATGTACGGTAGAGTACTACTGTTTTAATTCATATACAGTACTCTAGAACAGCTGTGCCCATCATTTGTTTAAGGTGTATTTAATAAACTTTATAGCAATCGGTTAAATAGTTATTAATTAGGAATTGTATGACAATAGAGTGCACCAAAATATTCTACTACTAATGGTTCAATTTATGAGAAATATCAAGTAGGCCTAACTGTCATGAATTGACTGTTAATTAAGAAACTAAAGACGCCCTTGTACTTCATTTGCATATTCAAATCAACCAACCCATTTTCTTCAATGGAAGTATGATTCCATTCTGATGTTAATATAGAATATTTTTGGGCTTTCTTAATAATGCTAATATTAATTATATCTTAGCTATTATTTGATAGATTTTAACCAACTCTTTTTGAGCTTTAAACAAAATCAAATAAAGATAGTAATAATTTACTTTTGTCTATCAATAAAGTGTGTATTCAACATCCCAGAACAATTAAAATTTGTAAAGTATAGGCCTACTTGTTAGCACATTTAGTGGAGGGAAATTCCTTTACTGATTCCCAGATAGGCGTTCTAGAAAAAAAATTTAAAATCTATGTTAAGTAAAAACATACGTATACATCTGTCGTAATTATAAATGAGTTTAAAAGAAATTAAACGGTTTTGTAATACCATGTTGCAAAATAATCGAAAGCAAAAGAACAGATAACTAGTCATATCGTGTCAACCACAGTGGTTGCTTTACTTCCTCCGTCTTACCACAAAAGCCTGGGTATGGTCTTTTAGTAATACGTTTAATGTTTGAAGCTACAAAGTATAAAATCGCGACTCTTATAAGGAATTTATATTATTTTTTGTAACAAACAAATTATGTGTAAGATATGAAACTTTTGATACAAGTTTTTTTAAACTGTTGCGCCGTCAAAAATAAATATTCCAACCCATTTTAAACGTTTTTTTTTTTTTTTTTTTTTTTTTGATAAAGTATGCACAATCGTGTTAGCTGTTTTGTCCAAATAAACAATAACTTAAGAAAATAATTATAATAATATTTGATTTTGCTTCATGAATAAATGATAGTCGTACTATACGTTTATTTCTTATAACAAAGATAATATAATTACTAAGTACAAGGTGAATGAAAATACGAAAATTATAATATTTTAAACAAATTCTACCCATTATTGGCAAACTGTTAACGTTTAATCTGTAAAACTAAGAAAGTGACATAGGCCTACATTAGTTTATGGTGTAGGCTAATTCATTTTCATTTTGAATTCTAAGATCATTTCATATCTGGCTTTATTTAATCTATAGAATGCCACATTACGATGTAATCTTTTTGTATTATAGTAATCTGTCTATTTAGTTTTATAAATTCCTTCGCCGACAGAATGAAATGAAATATACTAAGTAGAGAGGATTACATGAAGATTGTCTGTCTAGCAAAAGCTTTCAAAGCAAGCATGCTATTAACATAATATGTTAGTCTGACATTGTTTTATAGATATTAATAATAGGTTAGTTACCTTATACATCATCCGTCAACAATCCAAATTTTTCCTTTGTAGGATTACCGGTTTCAACGGTGTACCGTCATCTTCAGATACTTATTAGTTATTCTTACTTTCCGCCTGTGCTGGCATCGTCTTCTTTACACATTTGGCACATTTAAAACATTTGTCACATATATTACGATTGGAAACATGAAATAAGTAAATAAAATTGAATTATTACAAAAACCGATACATTAACACGTATAAAGATAGGCCTACATTATAGTACAGCGAATCGTTATGTTGGTCAACGAGAAGGTTTATTATTGCCGCGCAGGTCGAACATGTAATTCGGGCGATCGTCTATTCTGTACTGTAAGACATTTGTTTGGTAGGATATCGATGAAATTATGCCGGGATTTTAATACCAGTGAGACAATTTGAAGCGTGTTTTTAAACTTAATGAAGGCATAGATCAGACTAGGGGCTCTGCCCCTGGACGCGTCGCGTCCCAACCTCGCCTCGGCCTTCGGCCTCAGATGGCTGCTTCGTTTCGCTCGCAGTTGGAAAATTCGCTAAAGAATCTCGTTTATCTTTGGCTTGCTTGTACATAGGTGACCGAGCATAAATCAGCTGTTTTATTTGACAGCTGACTCAAACTCATTAAACATTACCTCCATAAGATTAACATGGGAAATTTGAAGAATTGTGTGCCGGAGCTCCTTCTCGGGTGAATAGCGGCTAAACGGATGATTGGACCTTAAATCTGATGGAAATAGTTGGTTTGAAATTAAATTTTCTACAACTTTTGTATTTAACATTTTTTTCTATCACTTACAGCTTTCTTACTAAACGCGGTAAAAGTGGAAAAATTAAAAAATCTAAAACATCTTTCACGCCCAAAAGGAGCTTCCAAAATAAAAAAATGTTAAATTCTGGCAAATTATCCAAAATTTTCTCATCGAGAGCTTTAATTCAAGCATGAGGTCAAGGGGTACGATTACGGGAAGTGCCTCATAGCTTATGTCAGTGAACCCGTCTAGCTTTAAAGACGTTGGGCGGAGCCTCCCTTCTCGGATGAATAGTGGCTAAATGGATGATTGGATCTTGAATCTGACGGAAAATCGTGGGTTTGAAATTTAATTTTCTACAACTTTTGTATTT
>JAGFPH010001382.1:196208-227679 GCA_018207615.1 Philaenus spumarius
AACCACGCTACTATTGGCGAGGCTTGGGGACAAGGCTGCTCTAGCTAAGCGACCGCATTCCATACGCAAGCATTCAAGTCATCTGTTGACAGTACACACACCTTAAACAAATCATCACAGGTATGATTTTCCGTAATGTTTCAGATTGACTCTTACAGTCATTTAGAGATATTCCCTAAACGCTGTTACACCAAAACGTCCTTTATGTCTGGTTTACGAACCCAATGTTTTTAACAGATGCTCTCAACAATTAAGACCACCAGGGTCTTGCCAATTTACTAGAGAAATCAAGAATGTGAAGTAGATTCACGAAATAAATGTGAAACGATAGTAATTAGTCGGATATTATGTTGAGAATTAGATGTTCGAAAATAGATTTTCATTTACTTTCGAACAGTGATTATACGAACGTCTTCTCTATTATACGACCGCATGGCTCAAACTATTTTCTATACTAACAGAATGATAATAAAGTAGGTTTTCTCGCCTCAATTGATGAAATCATCTATAAAATATATGGTTCTATTGTTTTTCACAAAATACACAAAATAGAAAAACACACTAACACAAACTAATTACATGTGAACGTTTTTATGACTTTTACACTTCTGGTTAGGTTTGGGTTAGCTGTACTGAATGGGGTGTGTATTAATCTCGCCGATACTAGCATGATTATATTTCGTTATTATCACATTATATAGTTGAAAGAAAAAAAACCTAAAAGGTTCTAACCTATATTATTTAGTCATAGTATGTTGCGGTCGTATTATAGAAATGATGTCGTATAATAGAAAAGACCCCTAGAGAGTGTTACGAAATATTATATAATTGACTAGAACCGACTATCAATATTAGTCCTCCCAACTACCTCTTCAATCAGCCATGCCGTATCCATTTCTATACATAACCCAATACACTATTTATAATAGACGGACTGGAAACACAACTGATCGGCGTCCAGGTAGCTGCGGGCAGAGTTAGAAGAACTTGGTCGCATCGCGTATTCTGTGTGCCAAGGTATTTACAAATTTACATAATGGTAAGAATATTGCTTCCTGTTGAACTTCAAGGTTATAGGTTAAAACTAACAGCTGATATTCCATGGGCAGCCATTTATTTTTAAGTCTCTGTTTATGTAATAAATTGTGATAGACCAGTCAGCTGTGAATATAATAATTTGTATTTGTTGTCATAGCAGCTCCAACTAATTAATATGTACTTTAACTTCCCTAAGATGGGCCTATTATTATATTACATAAATAAACGGTATAAGTTAACTGACACAAACTTTCTCCCAACTTACTGTAGTCAAAATAATATTGTTTTTAATCATTTTATTTTTACTACTTTTTAGAACAAAACAAAAAAATAATATTCTACCTACGTCAATCGTATAAAAAAATTATTGTCCTAGGCGGGATTCGATCGCGCGACTTTTGAATTACTGGCCGTGATCGCTACCATGGTGCTACCCCGTGCGGCTGCCGCCGCGATGCTAGATTGACAACATAAACTTGTTTATTTTTAAACATTTCCCCATAATTATAAAACGCCGAAGTTTTGATAAAAGCTGGTGGTGTCATTTTGTTTGGCATCTTAAGCACTATAAATACTGAAAATTTGATCAAAATCGTTAGAGCCGTTTTTGAGAAATTTGTATTTTTGTCGTTTTTTATGGGTTTTTAGGGGTAAATTGCCCTTAAAAATTAAAAATTTCAAAAAATGAAAAAAACGCCTGGAGATATTAGGGTTTAGTACCTACCTACATACCAAATTTCATGAAAATCTGACCAATAGTGCCCTCTCTGGTCGTGTATACATACAGACAGACTGACAGACAGACACCACTTTAAAAACACTTTTTTGGGTTCAGGGAGCACCAAAACAAAAAATTCCACTAAAAATATTTTTGGGTTCAGGGAGCACCAACACAGATAATTGCACTAAACAATTTTTTGGGGTTCTGGGAGCACCAAAACAGATAATTCAACTGAAAATTCAAATTCGAACATTTTTACGAAAACAATACTTTCTCCATATACTACGTATAGGGTGGAGAAAGTAAAAAATCTAAAACACTAATGATCCTGGGTTATTCGTTAAAGTATAAATTATCCCAAAGTAAAATATTTTTTTAAATAGGTTATTAAATTTCACAGATTACCCCGAACATGGGCATAAAGAAACACACAAAGTTTAGGCCTACTTTTTTTTAATAGGCTATTATAAAGACACATTTAGATAACTTTAAATTTGGAATTGGGTTTATATATATTCCCATTGACCATTAGAATAAATTCTAGTTTTTCACTCATAAATATGCCTAGTTAGATATTATTTAGCCTTTTAATGTTACGTCACAGAAAAATATGCAAATGGTATCCATTTGGTAGCTGTTCAAAATTTTAGACATCGTTATTAAAGAAGACATAGGTCCTACTTTATAGTTGCATCGTTGTTTATTATTATAGCGTGAGAAAACAATAAACTGTAGGTCACAGCTATCCTTGTGTTTTAAATGCCTGATGTAATTATGCCAAAAAATAGAATATAACTTAGGTTCGTAAAATTATTAGTTTTTATTTTAACTGCTAGTTAGGTTAATAAAAACATGTTTGTAAGGTAAGGCATTCGAGGGAACAAGAACACGGAAGAGTAGGCCTATTATTATAATATAATAGAAGTGAAAATTATAGGCCTAATCACAATAAAGAACCAACAAAAAATTGTATCATTAATTAGATATTTATCATTATAAGCAAATGTAATTTTTTTAAGAAATGTTGTGTTCTGTTTTTATTTGTATGTACGATTTAGAATTTATTATTATTATAAGTTTTAATGTTGTTACTAGATTAATTTAGGCCTACTAAAACTGTTACTATAGATTTTGAATAAGTTTATATTTATTTTAGTGCTTTATACAACAGTTAATGTATGTCTACTTTATAGTTTGAAGCACCGCTACCAGGTAGCAGGACGATGCGAAGATAGTCTCTAGTCACTGTAGTAACAGTAAGTCTGGAAAAGCAATAATGTAAAAGTATAAAAATGTAATAAAAAGTAAGGGGTCAGGTTGGGTGTAGACTGTAGATACTGTAGATAGAATACTCTTCTTGTTAACTAGCTTCTCTTTCCATATTGGAAAAGTCTCAAAAATTATCTTTCAACGTTTTAAATTAATTATAACTTTTAATTTTCACTTAGGCCTATATTTTGTAAATGTTTTTCCAGATTATATTATCTTTGTAGACTGAATTTCTATAATCTGTCAACTTTTAGATCATAAAGGATAGGAAACTTCCAAAATCACTAATAATATTTATTTGAAAAAATTAACTTAATTGGAGGGTCACTAGTCTTATAGTTAGTTGTTGTTAGTCTATAATTGAAGTGAAATTGCAAAAATTCTTTTAAATTATTTGATTTCTTGAATTTGGTTTGTTTTTTATTGACATTATGTATTTGGTATATACATTTGTTTTTAGAAGATTTACTGACTGTGCATTTTAATTGTAGCTGTTTTAACCACTGTATGCTTGATTGGTATTTGCATCAATGATTTGTCTGTCGTTGTGGCTGGTAATATATATTCAACAACTAACAAAAGTAAATTTTCAAAGAATATTTTAGGACAGGACATTCCGAAAAGGTATGTGAAATAGCAGGTACACAACCTAATATTTACAGCGTGACAATACCAGTGACAGTGACATTGGTGAACATGGCTTGGAACATTAATTGTTTACTTAAACAGAGTCAACTTTAAAATGTGAGAGAGTATATTATATCAGTTTTATGATAGAGTTTATTTATTTTTTAATTGTACAAAATACTAAAAAAATGCTCAAATCAAATTACGGTACTAATAATGCGTCATATTTTATCTAGTAGTAGTATCATTCTGCAAAATGTACTCTCCTTAAACATGTTTGTTTATAGTTTCAGTTGCACGTTTTGTAAATAAATATTATGTTTTGTATTGCAAATGTAGCAAAACATATTACTTCATTCTCTTTAAGAAATCGTTACTGACCAATCTGATTTTGTATCATCCTCATCCAATAAACTATTTACTATCATAATCATTTCGTGTTTGGACTCTTTTTTCATGAAATTTAACTATAATTGTATTAAAACAAGGCATTTTGCAGTATACTTAACCTGAAATAAATTTTGTTATTGAAGTATCATAAATAATATTTCTTGATTTATTACTTAAGATTTACACATGCTTATCAAGTTAATAATACTGTATTTGTATAAATATATTAAATTTTCTGACCTTCAATTACTGTATCAAGGCAATCGTGCCTTGGTTTTATACAAAAAGTTAATATATATATAACTTAATATATAGGGCCTATATAAATATATTGCCTATTACCTATTTTACTCAATGAAAGGTATAAGATATCACAAATACGTTCGGTATCATACGTTATAATTTAGGGCATATGTAATAATTTTTACTGTAACCATGGAAACAACAACGTTTTGTAAGAAATATTCAAAAAGTAAACATTTCACTGGGTCTAAAAACACAGAAAAAGGCTCTTACACAATCATATTAAGTTAGGTTTGGTTGTATTGATGCCTACATTGTTGTAATAGAAAGGAGGGAATAACAAAATATTTGTGAAAATGGGCACAATCTAATTTAAAGGGCTTAAAATAATCGGAAATTGTAGCTCCCTTCCAACATAAATTTATCTACTGTATAATGTGCATGATAACTGTTTGTGTGAACTACAATTAAATACTGACGAAATCACATTGCACACACTGTAACCCACGATGCCAAAATGTAGGGTCTTAGGAAAATTATTTGGTGGTACGAACTTATAGGGCCTATGTTTACGATCTTGAAATATATTTTGACTAATAACTGAAAGTTAGTTTAAGTTCTGGTTTTTGATATTTTCAGGTTAGCATTATAGATTACTTGGCAAATATTTAAATTTCGCTGAAAATTCCTATAAATAAATTAAACTATTCTTAAGTGTATTTAGGCTATTTCTTTGTTTAAATCAATTTTATTTTAAAATAGCAATCTATACTAATATTGTAAAGAGGTAAAATCGGTTTGTTTGTATGTAGGGGGTAATATCTGGAACTACTGAATCGATTGAAAAACTAGTTTTGCTAATAACAAACTACACTATCCCTGACAACATAGGCTAGAATTAACTTTTGATTCAAAGGTTGAAACAACCCCGAAAACAATAAATATTAATTGTTATACGTTCCTTAAAGCTAGAGAATAAACCCTCAACAAATTAAGGAATTTTAAAATAAAAAACACCATGTTGCATCATAATTAAAAATAAATAAGACATAGTAGAATGTAATAGCACGTATATGTATATAAAATAACCTGTTTGCATTTGCTTCGACGTGAGTCACCGCGGGGGTTGGCGAGCGAAGCGAGCAGGGGACGGAACCCTCTAGTATTTAATCATTTTGTTCGAAATCAGTTTCTATAGTTAGCTTGAGATCAGCGTCTTCTTTCAATTAAACAAAAATGCAAGTTACGTTAGAAACACAACATCAAAATAAGTTTAAACAAGCATAAATTAAAAATCAGTTACTATATACATGCTTTATTTATAGCGATATAATTTGATCATTTAAACATGTAAAATTTATTGTCAAAGTTTAATCCTTTACAATGTTTGTATTAGGACAATGTGATGCTTTGCTAATGCGGTCCCATCTTTTTCAAAGAATTATATCTAATACATAGACAGTTTTGGTTGACTGAACATGTTCAGAATTGGTTTAATGTTTAAACATGTTTCCAGTGTTTAATCGGCCGTTTACCCTAACACATCTAAACATCCATAATAAAGTATATTTCTACATGTTGGCTATTTATACCATACTTTGAAACAATGTTTGTATTTCTAAGTTTTATTTTATGTGTTTACTTAGAAGTAAGCTTCAGCCTTGCTGGTTCTTTTTAATCTTTACTATAACTTCGGATAGCCGATGTCGTAGACGTAGTAATTTGATTTAGACATTACACATATTATTTACCATTTTAGCTTTCAGGCGATGATTAACACTTTCACTTTTATTATAAATAAATGATACAGTAAAATTAGGTAATAATAAAGTGGGCACTTAAAAATCTAAATAAACCAGCTTTATGTGCGATACATTACATATTTTTACTTTCTCCATCTTATACGTAGTATATGAAGAAAGTATTGTTTTCGTAAAAATTTTCGAATTTCAATTTTTAGTGGAATTATCTGTTTTGGTGATCCCTGAACCCCAAAAAATTGTTTAGTAGAATTATCTGTGTTGGTGCTCCCTGAACCCAAAAATATTTTTAGTGGAATTATTTGTTTTGGTACTCCCTGAACCCAAAAATGTTTTTTTTTTTGTGATGTCTGTCCGTATGTCAGTGTGTCTGTTAGGATGTGTACAGAGCTGGAGACCATACCAACGGTCCGATTTTGATGAAATTTGGTATGTAGGTGTAGTTCTGGAATATCATTTTTTCATATTTTTTATTTTTAAGGGGTTTTATCCCACCAAAAATTGCTAAAAACGATAATAATCAAAATTTCTCAAAAACGGCTCAAACGACTTTGATAAAATTTGGCTTGTAGCCCTTGATATAAACTACCCTACCATATGCAAAAAAACCGCATCTTTCTAAAAATTCTCGTTTAGGTAATAATATTAGGTATTAATAATAATAGATTTTTTAGGGTTTTTGGAAAAAAAGGAGGTAGTTTTTCAAAAGTTTTAAAAACCTTTTTTCGTGCATCCATACAGGCTTAATTGACATGTTTGGTGCAAATTTGTTCGAAATCGATCGAATAGTTTTAATAATAATAATAATAATAATAATATAATATGGATGTGTGTTACATGCAATATTTTCCATGGTATGTCCTACTTTTGCAATTTTCAATAACCACCTCCTATGCTACTCTTGGGAAGGTATAAAGTTTCAACTGGGAGAAAGTATGTGGCCGTTATCTGGTACCGTTTATAAATGATAAAGTTTATACACCATTATCATCTTATTATTATCTTTTATGTATGAGAGTTATGTATACAGATATTTTATTACCAAATATTAATTGACGTTTAATTAACTTTTGTTATATTTTGCAATTACTTTGAACATAATGTTTTAAAATTAGGTTTGGGGAACGGAAGTCGTGTGAAACACTCATGGGTCCAACCTAATTATTATATTTAACTCAAACATATTTTGTAATATTAGGTAGCTAACCTAAAAGTGGAAAAAATATAATTTACAGAAAATAAGAAAGTTGTACGTATATTATCATGCACGATAAAACACATCATTCGACTGATTTATTGCACAACACAGGTTGTTTACGTGGTATTTTGCTAATTATACCATACAAAGTTTAACATTGGATTGTGATTTTTCCTCGGGCGTTTACGGCATGCGTACGTTTCTACCTACAATCATGTAGGGTCTATTTTTAGACACATTATGACGCAATAAAGATACCATTAGTTTCGATCAAGGCCTCCACCCTCGTGGGTTACTCCCGAACTCCTGGCTAATGGGTTAGTGATTATATCAAGTAAAACTTACGCATTTGAGTTAGAAATGACGTTTATCAGAGCGAATGACGTGGAGTCACGCACAAATTAAAACCATTATGCGCTCCTAATGAGGCTGAAGATAAAGCGGTATCCGAAACATCTCGGTGCCAATTTTATCTTTAGAGTCACATTTATGTCTAGCAGCAGTTGTGCCAAGTGTGGAAGCTCACCAACTGTTAAAATTTTGTACAATAGAAACCCGATTTTAATGAATAAAGCTATCTTGTGTTTAGTTTGTTGGTTTTGCCTTTATACAATATATCAGCAAGGTTGATTTGCTTATCGTCCTAAATTTAATAGCTATTAATAGAACCAATACAAGACAAGCGAACGTTTCAAAGGAGTTGCGTTGTTTAGTTTGGAACGCGCCATTTACCTCGAAATTAAACAAATAAATATACTAAGACCAAGGCCGTAGCCAGAAAAACTTTTCGGGAAGAGGGGGGGGTCAGGTCGGGGGGGAGGGGATTTAAATTTAAACCCTTTTAACACGTTCACTGCTAAGGACGCACATGTGAACTTGACACTGAACACTATGAGAAGCGGTCGACGAGCAGTGCGCCAACCCCATATTAGTCAGTATTTTCAATAGACAATGCATTGAGTGTTTTGTTGAACCTTCATAGTTTTCTTATTTAATAAATCAGATCAAGCTCACAAGTTGTCTATTTTATAATTTAATTTGAACTTTTTAAACCTAGTATTAATTTTTTTAATTTTTACTACTAAATTTCGGGATTTTGGGTTGACCTCCCCCCCCCCCCCCCCCGACTTCTATTAAAACAATAGAAAAAAATAATCAAGTTTATCCTGTGAAGATTATACGAAACATGTTTGTGTAACTGAAACATTTGATAAGAGTTGACGTGCTTACACAATAAATTATTTACCTACACCCAAAGCTTATTATCTGACGTAAATAAATTACACGACTTTGCTAGATAAGCCAACGTTATACGTGAATTTACACCAAAGTATTCCCAACAATAGATTATTGGTGTACCGGAAATAACATTTCCTTAACAGAAACAAACATTTACTTAACTTATACAAGTTATACATTATAAGTTTATACAAGTTTGTAAAAGTTTGGCGCGTTATGAAAAATAATGAGAGTTAATTTGTATTCACTCGCACAGCGTGACATAAAAATTTATATTTTTGCGTTCACGTCTTCATGCCGGATACATCTTTCACCACAATTGTATTGCCAATAACACAAGAAAACTATTCTATTCCCATATGAGATTATCCACTTTTTCGAGTTTTGAACCTAAGGAGAAATATCTATTTTCTTTTTTTCCTGATTCTATATTTTATAAGGTTTAAGAAAAACATAAAATTTGCCACAAAAGACCTTTATATCAGTGTGAAAAATTTATTCAAAGCAATGCGCACACTACTTTTGGTCGAGTTGGACTTCTTTATTTGGACTAATAAGATTTTTTGTTTTTTTTTAAGTAATTGCAAAGAAGGACAACAGTATTTATTATTAGGCTTTGGATGCCTCAAATATGTACGTAAAACATATATATTGGCTACAAATACTGTTTGGGCAAGTTATTTCGCTCTTCGGCTACTCAAATAGCGAATGTAGTCTTTAAACGCGATTCCCGAAACTTTTCAATTTTGATATTTTTCGCACTAACGTTCTTATAACTTTTTAATTAATAAATCTACAGTGATGGCATTTTTATCCCATATTTAGTAGCTTATAATGCAATTTTTTGGGTATTTTTATTCCTTTAGGACAAATACAAGAGTATTTTTTTTTTTTTTAATTATAAATCACAAATTTGTTTTATATATATATTTTTTTTTTTTTTTTTTTTTTTTTTGTAAGGTCATAACTACTTTAGTGGTAAGAATATGACTAACCCCAAAAAGTTAGTGCTTTTTATACACTTTAAAACATGATATAAAACTTCCAAATTGGTTCAGTAGTAAACACGTTATAAGAGATTTAAAAAACATATATTTTGCCTAAAAAAAACAAAAAAAAGTATGTACATTTTTTTCCCCAATTCATATAAATGTAAACAATTTTTTAGGTTCTAATGAACACAAAAAATAAATGGTTCATAATTAAAAAAGGCCTATTATAGAAAAATCCTATTTTCAGTAAAAAACGAAACACTATTAAATAGGATCACTTGTTTGACCCTCATCTGAAATTTAAAATAATTTTGTTTAACTCGTTATAAATGACTTTATTTGAGAATTTTAAGAGTTGTAATTAATTTTCAAGATATTCTCTAAATAAAGTTATAGGTGTTTTTGTAATAGTTGTGTTGCCACAGAACATGTAATAGTTTTGCATACTTGACAGGAAATATATTGAGGATAGAAACTTTTATGAAACATTGATTCAACAATTTTTTTTCATTCCTGCTGTTTATAATTTAATTTGAATTCCCGTAATGGTTATACTTTAGATGGTTACTACAAAATATTGATGCGATGATGTCTATTTTTAATACAATTTTAATATATAATTATTGAAAATTTCTCTAAAATTGTATATAGTATAACTTCTATAAGTACACGCAGTCGAGGAGTAGCGTAGCGAACGTACTAACCATTTGAAATTCTGAGAAATCTCTTTTGTTTGTTTCTAAAACTAGTACAAAGCTTTCTATATAATGTATTACGTATTGCCAACTTTCGACAGTGAAAAATGCAACTTATTAAAGCAGCACAAGCTTCCTCTGGATATACTTTATTAATAATAATATTGTGTTAATTACAATGCGAAGGCCTATTCCTATTTTTAGTCGGCATTAGGATGGCATAGTTTGGAATAGTGGTAATAATAGCTCCAAATCAGACTATCAAACTGTTCATGCCCTACAGGCTTATCCGTCTGTTTATTTCTTAGAATGGAATCCCAGTATAACTTTACTAACAGTTTCTATTGTCTGATTTCTATACGAAGCTGATTATTCCGAGCTTACAGTGCAGTTTGACGAGTTAACCTCACAATTGAATTTTAGGTAAAGCATGTAATTAAAACTCGGTTAGCCTAATTGATATACTTATTAGCTTAGGACCTAATTAATGTTACTAAAATTTACGGATGCATGATAACAAAGGTTTGTTTCTTTAACACGGTTCTTAAACAAACTATTTATTTTATTCCGTGGGTTTCCAATAGTGAATACGGCTTCTCCCGTGCTATAAATAAAGACGCCATTCCATAGTTTGGTTCGATATTATTCTCGTCTGGCAAATCGTTTGATAGGGTTTCTTTAAAGGTATCAAAAATATATTTTTTACTTTATAATATACTAGCTGACCCGTACGGCGTTGCCCGTGGTGGTTGGTATTTTCAGTCTTTTTAACGTAATTGTATTCTTTTTAAGTGTTCAGTCAGTGAGTGGTATTTGGCTTTTATATATATATATCTCTTAAATAATAAAAGCACTATTGTCATAATAATAAAGATCTGAAATTATGATTTTAGTAACTTTGATCCCCCCAAACCCCTCCTAAAATTTCGAAATTTTTCATACCCTTTCTTAGTGAGCACCTATGGCCCTAGATGAAGCTACATACCAAATTTAATTCCAATCCGTTCGGTAGTTTTGAAGAAATCGTGATTTAATAACTTTGATCCCCCCTAAAATTTAGATTTTTTTAAAAAATCCTTTCTTAGCGAGCGCCTATGGCCCTAGAGGAAGCTATATACCAAATTTCATTTCAATCCGTTCTGTAGTTTTTGAGAAATCGTGATGAGTGAGTGAGTGGTATTTCGCTTTTATATATATAGATTTCTAAAAATCCCATCCACCCCATTAATTTTGAAAAGGTCTTTAGCTAAATTGTTGGAAAAGAATGTTTTTATAGGTCTTCAGGAAATCTATAGCAAATCCGAACTTTTGTGGAAAAGAGATGAAAATTATGTTTTACATTTAGGCGGTGTACTTCAATATGTTGTTTTCAGCCTAGTTACTGACTGTTGGTCCGCTGGCACTATTTGCTACTCTTCTGTCTGTATTGCTTTAACTGGCATTCGCAAAAAGCATTCAAGAAACAAAATAATGGAAAGTAAACCAGGCGAAAAGAAGAAAGAGGATGAATAATTGCGCCAAAATCATAGAAAAATATCACTACCATGCAGGGGCTGCTGGAAACATTTCCGAAATAAAACTCTAGAGGAGTACTAGTGTTTGTTCCGCCAAGAAGAGGGTCTGTAGATCAGAAAGCTGAAGGTGAAAACGAAGGGTTGCTTTAAAAACAAAACTAAGTAGGCCATGTGTAAGCCTATTTAAGTAAAAAATAAACGGTATCAGGAAACTGACACATACTTTCTCCCTCATTATAGGAACTTAATAAAAAAATATTATTTCATGAAGCCAATTGTTTATTTTTAAGAGTAATTTTCCCATAGAAATCCATAAAATAACGGAAAAACCAACGTTTTTCAAGAACGGCTCGAACGATTTTGATTAAAACTTTATAGTTTATAGTACTTTAAGTCCCTAATAAACTATAAAATTTTAATCAAAATCGTTTGAGCCGTTTTTGAAAAAAGTTGATTTTTCCGTTATTTTATGGGTTTTTATGTTAAAATTACCCTTAAAAATCAATAATTCACAAAAATGAAACATGCTTCTGGAGATACCGTAGATTAGTACCTCCATACCAAATTTCATCAAAATCGGACGACTGGTTTAGGCTCTAGGTCTGAAAAACTCAAACTCGAAAATTTTGACGAATACAATACTTTCTCCATATACTATGGGATGGGGGGGGGGGAGTAAAAAAAATACTACAATGACAACGCAGAGATCCTAGAATGGAGAGGCTTTATTTGGTGGCGGTGAGGTCATTCATTCTCTTATATTGCTAAAATAATAATGACTAACTGACCCATGCGAATATTTGGCCAGTTAGAAGAAAGCCTACACTTAACTGATTTAATACGTTGATTTAATTCAGTTAATTACGTTTATTTATTTACGTTGGTTTAAAAATAAAACATGTATAACGCTTTACGTTGATTTAATTTGATTGTTGCGTGATAGATTACACTTGCATATTGAATGTAAACAATCCAACACCTGTCATAATAGTTGAACAGATTGTTAATAGATGGTGTCTTTCATTAAGAATGCGATGATATGAACTTTCATAGGAAAGTTTTTTTAATAAATTTGTTTAACGAAAACATTACTTTTAAGCCATTTGCCTAATTTTCGTCAATAGCGGGGAACATAACCTTTAAAATTATGTTTGAATCATTAATAATGAAGAATAATTCGACCACGCAGCTGGACCGCTGACGTGAGTTGAGCAAATTTCCAAAATTAAGTTTATTTGCCTATGTTTTAGGGTTTCAACCAACAATTTGGGAAATAGGTCTACTCACGAAGGCGTTGAACAGCTGTCTGTGTGTACGCAATATATAAGTAGAATTTGTTTCCTCCTAGTGGCCTCGCGAGTTTGCACCACTTGGCTTCGAACCGGGTACTTTATGGTATTTTACGTTTTGATCGATTTTGGGGGAACCAAGTGAGCTATAAGGTCGCGTAAAAAAACAAAATGTGCAGACTAACATTCTACATTTATATTTGTAGAAAAACTCTAAAAAAAATCATTCTCATAGTAAAAATCTCAAAAAATAGTTACTTCCGGTCAAAAACGTACTTCCGGTTGTTGGATTTTTTTGGCTAACGAACTCGTCCGAGCGACATAGACAGCCAACATGTGTACCAAATTTGAACCAAATCGGACTTAAAATGCGGCCGCTAGAGTGCGAACACATATATACATATATATATATATATATGAATTTTAATGACACCCCAAAACGTGTTCTGGGGACCATGATCGGTACTCATTTGCTACTCCCGACCTTGGGTCTCGCCATAAGGGCCACTGCAATAGCTCATTTTTTTATGGAAATTCGCTAATAAATCAGTATGTAGATAAAATGGTGCAATGTTGTAAAGAGCTCATTGTCTATTTCAGTAGTAGTGCTACATAGGAGCAGGTAAGTTTAATAATGGTACCCAAACTGCCTGTTTCACAAAACTTAAGTTCAGTAATTTCCCAGATATCTTTTACAGGTATAAGGTATCTGGGATAATACTAACTTATGTTGATGGCAATGCTGAAATACCAACTAAAATTTTCAAAGAAATTGGATAGTTAGTATTCGATTTAAATTGTAATTAACAAACTATTCCTCTGTAAAATGTAGGCTCTGTGTATTGGTTACGTGCCTAGTGCGACCGTGCCGGATGCCACCCAGCAAAAAATCGTGGCTGTAGAGACCCTGCTAGTAGCTTACAGTGCCCCATGCGACCCTTTGTTCGAGAGAACAAGGTTTACGGTGCGTCGTTTTAACCAATTTACTCCTAGTTTATAAATCCTAAGAAACATGTACAGTCTGCCAGAGCCTAGATATCTGTCAATTAGCATATCTCTAGTTTCCAGCTGCTACCAGGGTTAGGTTGGGGTTGGAGTTTAAGCAACCATATTTTTTAATTTGGATTTTTTTTTTGCTTTTTATTTATTTTTTTACTTAAAAAGAATCAGCTTTATGGCTTCGTCATTTCTTAAAATAGCTATTTATACAATCGGTTGTAACCTAACCTAACCTGACGTAACCTGTCCTAACCTAACCTAACCTAGATGGGTGACGTCTCCACAGCGCCGAGATCAAATTAGTCTCCGCAGCGCCGAGGCCATAAATTATCAAATTGTCAGCTCAGTGATGCAGAAGTGAAGGCATATTAATCTTCAATGCCGGGTTCAATGAGTTTAATCGGTGAAGGAGTAAATATTTGTCATATTTTCATTAAACTAAAAATACAATGTTACTTTAGAATTCGAAGGTATTAGGTTAGGTTAGGTTAAGTTAGGTTATAATGTCCAGAAGGCCGCTTTTTATATTACTGGACTTGATTTGTAATGTTAAACCCAATCATTCTAGTAACATGTAAGTGGTTCTACATAGTCATTCAAGTCATGCGAGCATCTCAAAAGTACGAGATAAAACTACATAAAATTAATTATGTTACTTTATAATTCGAGGCGTATCGTGTCTGCAAAATGTAGAATTAAATGTATGCAAAATGTGCGTTATTCCAGTGCTGATCATCTACTATGCTCAATTGGACACACGCCATTGCCACGGTTCGTTGCTTTTGTAAATTCCAATTCGGCTGTCAAAACTGTCAGATTATGACAGGTAGTCCGCTCGGCGCTGTGGAGACGCGGCACTCTGGAGCCGCGGCGCTGTGGAGACGCGGCGCTGTGGAGACGGGTTCACCTGGATGTATTGGATCGCTAGTGGCACTATAACAAATTGGGGTCGTTGCATCCGGCACGACTCTATTATATTTAACCTAAATAACCCGTATTCTCAATCAATTGACCCACAAAATGTTACTAAAAACAAATTTAACGTGAAAAGTGTTTTACTGATTATTTGCGTTATAATCTTTTGTGAAAGAAGATGCGCAGTTGAATAGTCCAGCTTCTTTAACACAAGTTTCGTAATTTCTCTCCGTTCTGCTTTTTCGTGCGTTACTGCTAGAGGTTTAAATTCCGAGATTCGGGATCCCGGACCATTTTACGGTCCCGTCAATCCTGGGATTAGCTAAGACCAATCCAATAGATTTTCTCGTAAATAATGTTTTACTTATTATTTTCTACGTGAACCTGTTTGTATGGTGTACAATGTACAGTAACTATTTTTGTTGCAAAATTATTGTAATCCAATATAACTTTAATTAATTAAAAGAAAAAAATACGATCATTTATGTCAAAACTTAGAACTGATGATGTCAAACTGCGAATGTTACTTTTTAATGAATTCTTATCAGCCAAGCCAACACCCTACCGAAGAGACAGACTTGACCTTCAACGATCTCGCGCGAGTCTACAGTGTTATAGTTTACTATAGTTTGGTGTGATAAAATTATTTTTACATAGTAGAGTAGCTGAGTTTATTTGTGCGTTTTGGTATTACATGAGAAATTAAAATTACAGTAGATATTTAGTTTCAAAGTTTTTTGCATTAGTTTAAGTTAAAGAGTGTGTGTACTTTTACATGTTTTTCTGATTTTTACGAAGTTTTACAGTGTTTACTTCACTTTCACTTCGTATATAATTATATATATAGCTTTTTACCGCTTTTGTTCTTTCAGCATTTAAAATATATATTACTAAAGTTTGTTTCATAAATAAATACCAATTTCATATGTTGTTGTTCCTAGTTCCCAGCCCCAGGTTCGGCAAACCAATCTTATAGGTTTAATATGCATGTTATTAAAAAAAGGTTATTAGGTAACCGTTGGTAAAACTTTGACGTCTTTGATATACCAGGAACATTTTTAATCTAATATACAGTTTAAATATCACGCAAAGAAAAATTGAAAAGATACAAATATATGCTATAAAAACGCAAATACATTATGTATACAGGCTAAATGTAACAATTTTATGTAGAGTATACATAAACAAAATTTAAAGTAATTTAAATACTAAAAAACCTAATTTTCTTAAGGTTATCAGAGAAAAATTAATAAATCTGAATCCCGGGTCTAGTCCAGGGATCCCAAGATTGACGCCCGGCAATCCCGAAATCCCGGGATTGAGAAAGTGGTCCGGGATTAAAACCTCTAGTTACTACACTCCCACACGGAGAGTTAAAAAAAAATTATTTCATAGTCTAAAAGTGACAACCATTCAAAATCAAAACTTAATCAAACTCTTATATCTGGGCCATATTCGATACAAATTATGGACTAATTATATCGCAATTCATTTTTTATAATTTGCATCAATGAACAATAATGTATTACTACTCCATATATCACAAATTATTAGTGCTTTGTTCCAAAAAAATTACTAACAAAAAAAATTTTAAACATTTGTAATTTGTTTCTAGAATAGAATTTGGTAAAAAGTATCAAGTGTTTAATTTCTGTGTTCCACATTATTTTCAAGACTTTGAGTAGTTTGACACAGTGGATCTGTCAAACAACATTGTTAAACATGTCACAATCTGATAAAAATATCAACATTCCTACTTCTATCGAAAAATATCAGTTATGTTAACGACGCCACTTTATCGTTTGGCAACGTGACAAGAGAGCACAAAAGAGACTTCAAAGCTGGTATAGAAGTTGTGTTCTGTTAGTTGATTCACAAAGATAGATACGCAATGATTAGATGGGAACTACATTACTAATCAGCACGATTATTTTGATTTGTACACTATAGAAATTAGAAATACTAACAAGGCCAGCGTACAGAAATTGCGATCCCCTGGGCAAACATCAATATGCCCCTCCCAAAACAGTATATATAAATACGCATATATTATGTGCAAGTTTTTACTTATTTAAATTGTAAATAATATGCAGAGTAAGGCAAAGGTCTGGGTGGACCTGAATATCAAAAGCTAAATACTTATAACAACATGAAGGGAATTTTACAGGTATTTTCTGTTGATAAAATTCTAATTTTTTATGAAATTTAATTTTGTACCGTCAACCTTAATAGTGGGTATAGGAGTATATTAAAAAATCCTAGAAACAGATCGGATTGAGAACGTCCATCTTTTTTAAGTTTTTTTTTTTTAATTTGGCGTACATTCATATCTATTTAATGGTACCAAATTCGATATGGGTGCATGGCTTTCTGTGGGAAATTTCCATTCTCTATTTACAGGTGCTTGGAGTCAAAACTGTTTTGGGGTGAATATGGTATACACTATTTGAAGTAAAAAATATTTTAATTGTTTCCGGTCGGTTTAGAAATTATTATTTTGTATTAAATTTTGAGAACTTTGGAGTAAACATTTTTATTTGTATAGGTTTTGCAATTCGTAACTTACATTTGGTACTTTTTTTTCTAAATGTTTGTACAATATCGACCAAAATAATAAACGCAAATAATTTTCTTGTGGATGTTTACAAAGCAATTACAAGTTTTTTATAAATTAATACTGGAAAAGCTAAAAATGTTTATTTTGTATGACAAGATACTGTATTTTTGAAAAAGTTTTTTTTAAGTCATAATTTCAAGGCCGTTTGTAATTAAAACAATAAAACACACTTTACACCAAAATATTTACTATGCTTTATCTCAAAAAATGTTTACAACACTGAATAAAAACTACTCTTGTAAAATAAAAGCGGAGAATTGTAAAATGTTCCTGGTAGAATGAAGACAATAATTGACTAGGGTGTCTAGCGGCAACGAAACCTGACAAACCTGATTGCGTCACTTTATACAGCGTGATTCAGAACTATGCGACAATGTCTCGGTAGCTCATTCTATAGCTAAAAATAAGGAAATAAACGGTACCAGGAACTGGCACATACTTTCTCACAAACACATTTAAATTATTAAACAGATTCACTGTGACTTGTAGGGTGGGGTAGGAGAGTTTTTTTATTAAAGTTGGAGATTAACTAATAAATATTATTATTATTATCTAGAGAGAAAACTATTCGATCGATTTCGAAAAAATTTGCACCAAACACGTCAATTAGGTCTTTATAGATGCACGAAAAAAGATATTGAAAAATTTTGAAAAACAACCCCCTTTATGGTCAAAAAAACCCCCAAAAATCTATTATTATTATTATTATTAGCTAAACGAGAATTTTTAGAAAGATGCGGTTTTTGCATATGGTAGGGCACATTAAAGGCTACAAATGTACCAATCTTACAAAAGAAATAAAATAAGGAAACGGAAGCTATACTGGGCCACATAGATTGGTCATGTTCAAAACTTACCTTTAAAGTTAAAAGATCACCAAACGTAGGAATGTTTCAGCTGATCACTTACAATTCATAAGATACCTAGAGGTTAAGTCAATAAACCAAAGAACTAGATATAATTTTAGGTTTATTAACCAAAAATTAAGTAAAAGGTTTATATGCCCTTAACAAAAGAAAAAATTAATTATACGCCCTTTAAGTACAAAGAAAACATCAGATTACAAAATTACATATATAAATTTAATTTGAATTTAAAATCCCTCCCCAAAAATAAAAATCAAAAACCCTCCCCTTTAGCAATGATTACAGAATTTATACAAAATTGATTAAACAAGATTACAAAAAATATTAACATGTAGTACCATGGATTTGTTTAATAATTAACCTTTATGTCGTTGGCCAACTGTAAAGCTAAGTATAATTAAATAATAAAAAAAATTATGAGACGTCTCTCTATTAAAAAAAAAATATATATATAAAATTTCTAATATAGAGCCCTTAGGGCTGAGGTCCAAAATATGCTATAGCTGCTCCTCCCAATTTTATTAAATACAAAAGACATATTTTATATATTATTCATTTTATCACAAAAATTACAAAAACACAGCCTATTCAAAATTCCTTATAAAGTCCACTGCAGATTTTCAAGAAATTTATAAATTTTTAGTTCATAGTTACATACATAAGAGCACTGTCGCAGAAAAGTATTTAGTAAAGCTGCATGTTGATTGTTGGCTTTACGAGCAGCATATAAGTAGTTGTTGCATTTATGTGTAATACTTGCACCAGTGAAAACTGCATTAAACAAAATAACAACCTTTTTTAGAATGCAAGTAGGCTATAAAACAAAGCATAGTAAAGCAGTTAGTTTTAAAAGTATGCCTTTATAATATTTTTGATACAAGGTGACAAGTAGGCACTTTAAAAAAGATGGTAAATGTTACTACAGGACTTAACCAAGGTTGACTTGTCTTGTTACATTTAAATGTTCCTACATGTCAGCAAAGCACATGGTAAACTTAAAAATGTTCTTAGCTTGTAACACTAAATATATCAGAGATATAAATATTGGATATAGCTCTTTAAAGTTCATAAAAATTCTAGTTTACACTGCTTTAAATTTGTACAGAAAATAACTGTATAGGCTAGGCCTTGATAAAATAGGCTAATATGTGGTAAATGCACAAGATTTAAAATTTTAGGCTGTAAAAGTTAAAGTTAAAAGTTAGGCTGTAGAAAAATGAATTACATAGATTTTGAATTAAACTCTATGAGCTTGAATTATTATTTAGAATATAAAATGTAAAACTAACTTTATAAAATTTACAAAGAGTACATGTCATAACCAAAAATGGAAAGCTAAAACATTCTAACATACCTGGTGTTCAGAAGAATGGACTTATAATAAAGGCATGTTAATTAGTCACGCACAGTAGTAAGACTTGTGACTAAATTAATTAAGAAAAAGTCACGACATAGCTAATACTTCGCGGTGAACTTACAAGCTAGACTTAACAGATAGTCTTGTAGCAGGCTAATGGCCGACTTTCTAGAAAGATCAAAAACGAAGCTAAAATGACGGACGAGATAAGAAAACAGCTGGTCAGCTGGCAGACACGGCCTTTACATACTAACTGTAGATACTGTACGGAGTCGCCGCCCAGCGGAGAAAAGGGTAACTACGTGAAGAGAAGACAGACGGTAAATGCAGAACGTTGTATCTGCATGAACGCAATACAAATAAGCCAAATTTTATCAAAATCGTTAGAGCCGTTTTTTTATAAAAAAATAATAACTGATTTTTTTGAAAAAAAGGGTTTTTTTCAAAACCCTTTTTCGTGCATCTATACAGGCCTACTTGAAATGTCTGGTGCAAATTTGTTTGAAATCGATCGAATAGTTGTCGCAATTTCGCCAAAAAAACCCGAAAAATCAGTTATTATTATTATTTTTTAGCTAAACGATAATTTTTAGAAAGATGCGGTCTTTTGCATATGGTAGGGTACATTAAAGGCTACAAATACGCCAAATTTTATCAAAATCGTTAGAGCGGTTTTTTTATAAAAAAATAATAACTGACTTTTGGGTTTTTTTTGCAAAAAAGGAGGTAGTTTTTCAAAATTTTTCAAAACCGTTTTACGTGCATCTATATAATCACTTGACATGTCTGGTGCAAATTTGTTTGAAATCGATCGAATAGTTTTCGCCATTTCGCCAAAAAAAACCCCAAAAATCTATTATTATTATTATTATTAGCTAAACGATAATTTTTAGAAAGATGCGGTTTTTTGCATATGGTAGTGCACATTAAAGGCTAAATATAAGCCAAATTTTATCAAAATTGTTAGAGCAGTTTTTTTATAAAAAAATACTAACTGATTTTTTGGAGGTTTTTTGGCCAAAAAGGGGGTTGTTTTTCAAAAAATTTCAAAACCCTTTTTCGGGCATCTATACAGGCTTACTTGACATGTCTGGTGCAAATTTGGTTGAAATCGATCGAATAGTTTTCTCTCTAGCTTTGTATACATACAGACATACATACATACAGACATACATACATACAGACATACATACATACAGAAATACATACAGACAGAAATTTTGTAAAAACCACTTTTTTGGACTTAGGCGGTCCCAAAACGGATATTTCCACAAAAATCTCAACATCGATTTTTTTGCGATCACTATACTTTCTCTATACTATATACTGTATAGTGAGAAAGTACATAATATATAGGCCTACTTAGTCCCGAAAACTCTTCGTTTTCCAGATATTTGCCATTTTTTTACAAAATAATTCATGTCGGTTTGATTGTTGAGTTCAAACTTGGCATGAAGTTTAAACCTAACAATGATATATCTCAAGAAAAATAATCAAATCTATCCAATTATGCATTTCAAAATGGCGGCTGTTTGCAAATTTCAAACCTAAATTACTCAAAAACCGTACATTTTAACAAAATCTGTCAAGGCACCTTTCTTGTAGCTCTTTTGATTCCCTATCGGATGGTGTAACTGTCGAAACAATAGGATGAAGCATAATAGCTAAGCTAAAGATAACGACAGCAAATGTACATACAATATTACTGTGTTTGTATAGGATGCCGGGTAGAACAAACTAATGATCTATCTCAATAAAATAATCAATCTTTTTAAATCATGCGTTTCATAATGGCGGCTGTTTGAAAATTTCAAACCTAAATTACTCAAAAACCGTACATTTTAACAAACAATTTCAAGACACCTTTTTTGTAGCCCTTTTGATTCCCTATCGGATGGTGTAACTGTCGAAACAATCGGATGATAGCTAAGCTAAATATAACGACAGCAAATGTACATACAATATTACTGTGTTTGTATAGGATGCCGGGTTGAACAAACCAATTATTACACATAACTTAACTAATATCCTTCATCCGATTGTTTCGAAAGTTACACTATCCGATAGGGAATCAAAAGGGCTACAAAAAAGGTGTCTTGACATTTTTTTGTTAAAATGAACGTTTTTAGTAATTTAGGCTTGAAATTTTCAAACAGCCTCCATTATGAAACGCAAGATTTAAAAAGATTGATTATTTTTATTGAGCTAGATCATTGTTAGGTTAAACTGCATGCTAAGTTTGAACTCAATCAGTCAAACCGTTCTCTAGATATAAATTATTTTGTAAAAAAACAAAAATGCGGATATTTGGTAAACGATGCGTTTTAGCATCTATGTTTAAATTACTTTTTTCTTTACTTTTACATGTAGAATGAGCTCACAAAGTTTCAGCAAATCTTCGTGAATCAGTATGTAATAAAGTGGTAAATCACTCACGGCTACCAATATAAATGTCTACATAGCAAGACCTGAAAGTGTTCATCGTTCGTTGCACTTGACAATTATCAAATTAGACTGAAGTACAAATTAGACAATTAACGACCTCGATGACGTAGCCCAGAAGGCATCGCTTATTTTGTTTAGGGGAACCCATTAAAAACGCATCCGATAAAGATAACCTAAGTGTTAAATATCTGGTTTGAACATAGTTTGTACTCATTCAGCACCGTGTGACGCCTCGGTCATAATGTTCAAGTTTAGGTCAAAGTCTACGCTGAGGCAGTTTATTGCGGCATTTGGAGGTGAGTCCGAGTTCGAATTCATTGTTTTTAATTACCAAGAGTGTTTACATATATTGTTTTATTAATTGTGTGTCATTCAAAGTTTCTGCGGATTTTCTAACGAGTGACTTGACAAATTTAAGGAAAGTTAAAGTGTTGGATTTGTGAAACAAGTTTTGAATTTCAAGTGTAGCCTATAGTTTCGTATTTGGAAAGTTATTACCAACAACAAATGTTCTAAAGTTCTTGTGAGTGCGTGTATGTTTATTTGTTTTTTTGAGGTGAAAATTTGATGTGGTCATCTCTAATAATATCACAAAAAAAAACAAAAAACAGTAATACTATATAATTAACAATTAATTACTATACAAGTTTGAAAAAAATAGTGGGAAATTTCAAACCAGTTAACACAAAATTTATTATTTACTTAATTTTAATGTATTTGGCATTATCTTTAATTTATGTTACACAAATTGAATGACGTCGGGGAGCAGCGTTTAGTGCAAGTAAATAAAACGCTACTAACTAGGCTCGAACCTAAGAAACTGTAGCAATCTGGACAAAATCCAGGGTTTGTGACATTATATGTAAATTCAGAATTTCCTCTATTTTAGTAAATTGTATTACTGTGTACCATTTTTAATATACGTTCGTCAGGTATAAAATAGCTCCTTTATTTGTTTGAGCAGTTTTAATTACTACGATTTTACTTTTACTCTACCGGTTTCAGCTGGTGCTATTACAATATTATTAACATATCGAAATCTTAATACTTCATTTTTTGATCCATCAGGCGGAGGAGATCCAATTTTATATCAACGCTTATTTTGACTTTTTTGGTCACCCAGAAGTTTTCTTGGGTTAGTATTGTAGCGTGTTCACCAGTGTATGTAATTGTGCGGCTAATGTATTCTAGGGACGACACCATTCGATATTCTTCTGATCCCAATCAAATTACCCCTGAAATAAATTGGTTTTAGAAAAAAAATTTAAAATCTCTGAATCGAATTGAAAAAGATTTTAACCGGCTCAGAAACGATCCCTTTACAATTCCTAAAATCGATTATTGGTAAGCGATAATAAGGGTTGAATTGGTAGGGGTGAAAAAGGGTAACTTTTTAAATAACCCCAAAAAATATTTACTGTTACCAAATTGTAGAATATTACAAATAATAATTTTTTATACTTAACATTTTTTTACATAACCTCAAAATCTCGAGTTAAATAGGCGTACATTTTTTTTAATTACTTTATTTCTCAGTCAAAATGACTCTAATTTTAAAATTATTCGGAGGAAGTGTGCCTCTTAATATCACAAATAAACTATTTTTTTCATTAAGAAACATTTACTTCATTTCGAGATTTTTGAATTTTTTGAAAAAATCGGTCGAGCAGGTTTTATGTTGAAAAAATTGAACTTAGGCTCATTCTAGTCTTTCTGTCAACTTTATGAAAACAATTTTAACTTATTTTTTCCAAATCTAATATATTGAAAATAGGCAAAAACTAAAATGTTAGATTTCGCTAAAACTCAAAATTCCCTATCCAGTGTCAAATTACATTTTATCGATAAACATTGTATAAGTTCTTCATAATAGTAATATTCTTGGTCAAACATTAAGTACATTTATATATTACTAGGGGAGGCCCTTGCGTGCTCCGCACGCCAACCCCCAATGGAACCTTATAAAAACATATGGTAGGCCAATGTTTTATTTACAATAAAAGTGTAGGATTAACCTCAAAACTAAGATGATAAATAATATTAAATGTTCAAATTAAATTATTTCTTATATTTTATATCAGCAGTTATAATAATTGTTAAAAGAACCAGTAAGGCTCATTTTAAAACCCTAACCTAAAAGACAGAAATACAAAAATAATTGCTTCATATTTTGAAATCGGCTGTTAATGGAAATATTGGAGCAAACAGCTATATTAACTGTTATTTTATTCAATTGGTTGCTATCATAATAAATGTAAATACATGTTTTGGTTTATCATTCTATAGGCCTAACCTAAGAATTTTTTCCGACTTAATTTACAAATATTAAAAATAAAAGGTTTTTATCGAAATGAATTATAGCCTATGTTACTCAGGGATAGTGTAGCTTTTTATTAGTAAAACTATTTTTTCAATCGGTTCAGTAGTGCCAGAGATTACCCCCTACATACAAACAAACTTTAATTCTTTATAATATTAAGTCTACATATGACGTACGACCCAAAAAAAGTAGTATTCCAAATAGCTTTCAGCTGCATTAACGCTTCGTATAATTGTGAAAATTAAAATTTGTCCTTACGCAATTTTTAATATATAATATATAAACAGGTTTTAATGGTTTTCAATATATTCACCATCAAAGATTTTGAATTTTCCGCGTAGAAATAATTTATTATTGTTTAGTGGTTTTTCTTTTTTGCTATAATTCACTATGAACCCAAATGTATAATGTAAAAGTGTAGTAAACATTGATATAGACTATCGTTTGGTTTGATCGCTAACCATATTCAATTTGTTAGCATTTTTATTTTCATTTATTTGACAATAATACATAACAAAATAAATTGTAAATTATTTAAAAACTCGTAGTTAATTGATTCAAATGAAATTGTATCTAAAGAAATACATTTTCAGTTTGAGTTTTAAAAAAACTTCCCTCAAAGCCAACTTTTATAACAGAAATGAAATATTTTAAAATAACTATATTTTGTTATGTATTATATAGTTAGACAAATGAAAATAAAATTGTAAACAAATTAAATATAATTAGTATTCAAACCAAACGATAGTCTGTATCAGTATTTAGTATACTTATGTCCAGTTAGTGGGTTTTATTATTAATGGTGTAATATACTGTACCATGACATAATAAACTATCCGAATTTACGAAATTCTATAGTAAATAATTTTCGTAAAAATCGTCAGTTTATTACATTTAGTATATTACTCAATGATTTTAAAAGATTTGATTTTACCTCTCAGTTTATTTACAAAAGGAACTTCTAATTTTTTAAATGCATTATTCCTACTTTAGGTCTGTTATTGGGCAACCACTAGCTGCCACTATCCAAGTTCAGCTTGTATTTGAGAAAAACTCTGCGACATCCAGATAATTGCTGTCACTAGTGTTTTGTTTACCATTTTTACCATAGTAAAATTTAAATGGTAATATTGGTATTGTACGAGTTTTATTATGTACCAAAATAATTTTTAAACACAATCTTTACAACAAATAACACAATTTTCCATTGCAAATAACAAATAACCAACGCCTTTTTTTATTGGTAGGCTATTACTTAAACAACTTTGTAATTGTTTCATGACGTTTAGACAGTTCTTGGAAAACTTAAAGATCGAGGCATCTAAAATGTGTAGGCATATTTTAGGGAAAGGAAATCTGTGTCTTGAAACATTGTACGGTTTTCCCATTCCCAAACTAAGAGTTTGTTGTAATCTTATTTAAATGACCTTGTCCGAACATGAACCTCAGGCACTTCTTAATGACTCTAGAAGTATATGAATTATGTCTCCTTATTAGTGCTTCAGAGCGTCGCTGTTATGAGTGTATGTTTAGATGTTTAATTCGTATTTAACTTGTTTTAATGTTGGTGCTTTCGTTACACTTTAAAAACTACTTCCGTTGTTTTATTTATTCTACAGAACTGATTTCAATTTGTTTTGCTATGATTCATCCGAAATTTACGAATATTATAGGTTTATGATTTAAAAAAACTAATTATACACTATTCAAACAAATCATAATAAGAGTTTGCGTCTACTTATTGTTGCCATAGCAGCTATACAGGGTGTACAACAAGTTCCGCGCTGGTTTAATATTTCGTATACAAAGAAAATTTGAAGGGAGATGTGATTGTGGAACCTAATCTATGTAAAAATACTATTTTATTAATATTTCAAAAAAATTATCCGCCGTCTTGGATCTGCCATTTTGAATGTAACTTTGTTTTTACTTTCCTTACCCTATACTAGGTAAGGTAAGTATTGCGATCGACCCAAAAATTCGATGTTGAGTTTTCATAATATCTTTACGTTTCAAGGCCCCCTGAGTCCAAAAAATGCATTTTTGGCAATTGGTCTGTCTGTGTGTCTGTGTGTGTGTGTGTGTGTGTGTCCGGAGTGCACAGGGCAAACGGCTGGACGGATCGAACTGAAATTTACAGGATATCTTCAAACACGTAAACAATTAAACCCATGTAAATTTGAAGCAAATCGGAGGTGGTGTCTTACCGTGGGACCAGTTTTTAGCACATTTTTGGTATTTACTCCAAAACCCCTCTAACGATTTTGATTAAACTTTGCTAACATACTCTACTCAGACCCCCTTAACACGCTATGTACGCTATATACCCTTAAAAATTCGTTGAAAAAAGTTATTACAAAAACGAAAGTTATTTTGTTTGTATCTCCGAAATGGCTGGTCCTATCGACTTGAAAATGGTCTCATTCGATTCAGCGTCCAAAAGAATGTCAAAAAAGATACCCCACTCAACTTTTTCCATTTTTTTTAAAATTGACCCCAAAAACGCCCTTTTTGGGGGCAAAAATGACTTTTTTTTAAACTAGCCGTGTTTGGTATCGACCTTGACATTTTTGAGGGTGAGAAATCGATTGAGACCAAAATCAGGTCCGTGGGATTAACCGTTTTGAAGTTAGTACCGCTTTCTTCGAAACGGATACTCCTATTAACTCGAAAATGGTATCATCAATCTCTCGCTCGAAAAAATTGGTAATTGATACAGCATCTATTTTGGTAAGGAAAGTTGTGTGATGTGCACACCAGATGTTTTTTAAACTAATTATTATTCTTTTTGGATTTAGAATTAAATAAGCTTTCAAGCGGTATGCAACACAACGATATTTGGGAATATTTAAAATTTTTGAGTTACAGCCGTTTTGATTTTTCAAGATTGATTTCGAGTGGTTCAACCAAATATCGTTGTGTGGCATATCGTTTAAAATTCTAAATCCAAAAATAATAATAATTAGTATAAGAAAAATAAAATAGTACAGCAAAATGGGGCAAAATCATAAAACACGATTCGTTGTTATTTGGCCGCCATTTTAAATCGGTTAAAGATATGGATGTGCAAATTTCACCGTTGGTTTTCTCTTGAAATTCTACATCGAAATGATGTATCACATGACCACCTTCCTATTTAAAAAAACAAAGTTACATTCAAAATGGCGGATCCAAGACGGCGAATAAATATTTTGTAGTCTTAATAAAATAGTATTTTTACATAGAGTAGATTCCTCAATCACATCTACCTTCAAATTTTCTTTGTATACGAAATATTAAACCAGTGCGGGACTTTTTGTACACCCTGTATAATAATACAGTATTGTAACAGCTGATTAACTTCTTTGGTTTTAATAATTCTAAACAAAAATAAATTATTCTGGAATACCGTGAAGTACTGGGTTTTTCAAAAGTAAGTTGAAATTTTAACTTTATTACTGTGGCAAAAGTTTATTGTGGGCCAACGAGTGTTTTTTGTTGTCAATCATGATATTAATACCTCTTTCACACCTCCCGGGTTTTACTAAGACAATTTCCGGACGAAACCTAATAACAAAATAAATAGTTTCATCTCATAATTTCCGTAATAGGATCTCCCAATCACTGTTTCTCCCTTTACCCTGTACAGCTCTTTACAAGCCATCATGGACAGCAGATTGCTTTCCTTAGACTACTTCAACTTTTTCGTAACTTGATAAAAATTCTAACAGAAATAAATAAGAAGAGTTTTCATTTCTTTCTTTTCATTTCCGACATCTATCAATGGATTTTTCATCAAATACCCCTGACTTTGCAATGCTTTTTAGAAATCATTCAAAACATGTTAAAACTTTTTAATTGTTTTGTTCTGTACTTAAATTTTAAAAATAGTTTCTCGTTGAGTTAATTATTTTACTGAATATAAAATAATAACAATAACAATGTTTCCTTTTCAGCCATTATTATTTATATTGTTTGTATGTTTATACTATATGTATTGAATCGTTACCTACAATACAGAATTTCAAAATAATTTATGTGTGAAATATAGGCAATTTCAATACTAAAAGATTTTAACGAATTTGACTTGTAATAATATCATACTTATCACTGATACCTAGCATGGTTTGGGCGTTTATTTCAGTAACTAGTTATAGTGATGTTACGCGCAGGGTCAGTGTCGGTAGCATGTATGGATCAATTATTAAGAAAGCTTCCTCTCATTTAAAGATCAGAAATGTTTAAATCAATTCAAGCACATAACGCTGTAAAAGAAACATTTAAAACATTAATAGTATTTACTTGTTAAAGTAGTTAAACTTTAAATATAATTTTACATAAACAATTACAGAACAAATGACGAATTAAAGTTTTAAAACTCATTAGAGTGCTTTCCGTTTTAAGGGGCATATTCTTCACAATAATAATCAATTAAATAAATTAACGAATTTCGAATACAAATTTATTAAACTATTGTAATTAATGTTGTTAAACCAATTATTAAATATGAATTGAATACTAGAGAAAAAAACTAACAAGAATGATTCACTTCATGTCGGAAAAACTAATGGTGTGAAAGTTCCCATGCCTTCCCATCTTCCATCACTACCTCTAGGGTCGAAATGTACCTATATACGGAAAGTGACATTCGGTTGCCTCTTCTCTGTAGCAACCGAAAGCGTATAAAAGGGGCCATTTTACTCAGTGTAAGAAGATCAGATGTGAAAGGGGCTTAACGCAACCAAGACGAATAGTAATTGTTTATATTCAGAATTAAACTTACGAGTTTAAACGGACAGTTTAGTACCTACCTAAAACATATCAAGTCATTATCCTTGTAGTTAAATATTTATTGAAAGTGGGTACAAAAGTATAAAAAGACAAAATTAATTTTGGTTATCTTTTGATTTCAGCTGTCCTTTCCGTGATTGCCACTGGAGCGGCTTTTGGATGGGTGACGCCGACTCTAAAACATTTTTTAAATCACCAAGGACCGGTTTCAATGACACATTCCGAAAGCTCTTGGGCCGTCTCGTTAATTGAAGTTGGAAATTTCTTCAGTCCGATTCCTGTCGGTATATTAATAGACAGCTGGGGTCGTAAACCATTTATTTTGTTAACAGGACCTCTTTATTTCATCACCTGGGTTATCATATACTACACGAGAAGAGTTGCAGCCATCTGTATCGCAAGGTTCATCCAAGGATTGGTTATGGGAATAGTTTTCACCGCAGTACCAGTGTACCTTGGTGAAATCTCCAGTCCTGAGATACGGGGAGCTATAACAAGTATTTTCCAAGGCGGATGGTACTTGGGCTTTCTTATTGAATATTGTGTCGGACCCTATGTTTCTTACGATGGATTGATTTGCGTATCAGCAGTGATTCCAGTGATATCCTTTGTATACTTTGTTTTCCAACCGGAATCTCCGTATTATTTAATATTGACGCAAAAGTATGAAGACGCTGGAAAATCTTTGGCATATCTTAGAGGCTGCAGTGTAGAGAAAGTCGCAGACGAATTGGAAGAGATGATTAACAACGTTCAAATGGAAATGGGAAAAAAGTGTTCTTGGATGGACATAGTGAGGACATCGATTGATAGAAGAGCTCTTCTGATCGTTCAAGTTGTCGGAGGTGTAAGAATATTAAGTGGAATGACTGCCATCTTTTCATATTCAACCGAACTCTTCGCAAAGGCCGATAGTTTACCTGTTTCTCCTGACGTCTTAACCATTATAATGGGTTCTTGTATGTTCATTTCTAGTTTTTTCAATACAGCCATCATAGATATCGTTGGGAGAAGACCTATTCTCCTTTTCTCTACAAGTGGTTGTGCTGTATCTTTGTTTTCAGTTGGTGCATTTTTCTACTTAAAAGATGAAACATCGGTAGACCTGACCGCGTATAGCTGGATCCCCCCTGTTGCCATAGTGTGTTACTGTGGTTTCTTAGCTTTCGGATTGGACCCGGTGTCGATGACTTACAGATCAGAAATGTTTCCAGCTAACACTCGTGGAATAGCAGCGAGTATAAACACCATCAATTTCACCATCGGTGGTTTTTTAACACTTAAATTTTACCAAATCTTGGAAGATTATTACGGTGTATATTTTATATATTTTATTTTTGCTTCGGCTTGCTTTTTCGGAAACATTTGGATGTATTTTCTGGCTCTTGAAACAAAAGGTAAAACTCTAGCGGAAGTCCAACAAGACATTAGGGATGTTGTAAAAACACCAGTATTTCCCCATAATAAAGACCCTCTTCCTATTAGCTCTGTGGAAGGTTCATTCTCACATTTAACTGTTTGATTGGTGAGTTAAACATCGGTAAATTGTGTTTTAAGTGAATATTAAAGAAGAAAAAACGCTTTAAAATAAAATGTATATTATAAATGCTATGTGTATGTTCTATTGTGTTTAGCTAAGCACAAATTCAACTGTGATATTTTTTAGTTTATACTTATAAAAATGTTCTTAATCTTTGTACCATATTGTAAATATACTTTAATTTAACTTATTTTTGTATAGTTTGTTAAGTTGCTAAACATATTAAATAAAAACTGAACATATTTGTATTATACTTAATAGTAAAGTGTTGTTAATTTACAAATATAATGTAAGCTCATGATAAGATTGAGAAGTAGTTGACAGCTGTTTGCTCTAAAATCTTTTCCTTTCTCAACTTCACCTTCTTCCTCCCAGTCTATTTCCCTCTTCTTTAAAATAATACCTTGTTGAAAGTTTTATCTCACAGTTCTACAATAAGAGCTTTTAGTTCAACTTATGATTATTTTTTTAATGATATAAAATATAATGCATTAGTAGGACCTAGTTATGTCAAAGTGAAGTGTTCATGTACATCTACTCCATTTTTATGAGCACTTGCGCAATGGATGCCATACAATAGGCATATACAAAAAAATATTCTAATTCTATATTGCTAAAGTTGGTAATAGACTATTTTCTTGTATACTTTTCTGTATAGAGGTGGAAT
>JAGFPH010001382.1:227779-241468 GCA_018207615.1 Philaenus spumarius
TGGTAATAGACTATTTTCTTGTATACTTTTCTGTATAGAGGTGGAATGCATTAGGCACCATCTGGAGATTAGTCTCGCGTGGGACTCTTGGTTCATTCGATTTACCCACTAAACCCTAACCTCTTTTTCCAAGATTCTGGTCAGGAACTACTTTTCCATATTTGCTTGTGTATATTTGACACTGGTTTGCCTATATTAAATTTTTTATATTTATAGAGCAAAGATAGTACAGTTGTAAATGTATTAATTTAAATCCTTCTTTAAGCCAAGTAAGACAAATTTAGTCGTTTTTACTTCATTAGCATTGGCTTGACTGAGATAATGTGTTGTGATGACCCAGCTAGTTGTGATTTTAATTGTTAATTTAAATTGTTTGATTACGTACTAACTAAGCAATCCTTTGGGTTTTGTTTTTCAAAGTTTTTCTTTTTACATGTTTAAGTGTTTCATGTAATAAATAATGTTATTTCCTTTAAAACTTATTGTTCGGAAACTTGCCATTATTGTTGTATAAAGACATTTTGAGAGTACAAAATTAATCAAATCTCGTTATGAAGTGAAACCTAAAGATAAAATATATGTAATACATATTTTCTCTATAAAACAAAGTGAAATCCAGAACTAGAATGCTAGTACATAGAAGTTAAAAAACTGAGTTTAACACTGATTAAAATGATAAGAAAATAGAAAGGTTTTTTCAAACGTAACACGTATTTTTACGCTTTTGTAAAAATTTAGTTTTACAATTTGTTTAAAAAAAAATTGTGTACAATGTGTTTGACCACCGTTACCGCAACGCAACATGTGAGTGTGTATTATAAGATACTCGTTTTGCGCAAGGTTGAGAAAAAAACAATTTATAAACAATTTCCTAGCGTGAGCGCAATCAGCCTTGGACTATAAAAAATACGTGACGAAGCTTGTTTTTTAGTAAAGGATCTAAGCGGCAGGATGTTGACGAAATAATCTAAATACGACAGGAATCTTTTTTTTGGTGCACACAAAGGAAAAAAGAGTTTGTAAAGCATAGGAGTTGTCACTGTTTAGGTCTCGACAACTGATTGAGTCATGCAAATTAAAAAGGTTCTCACCTGCTTGGTTCTTTCAATACGATCTATTGTTTTGTTTGTTATACTGTGCCAAGACATCGTTCCTTTTGTTTGTATATTTCATCCCTTTTTTACATTTTGTGTTTTAGTATGTTAACTAATTAATTGACGCAATATTAATAGCCAGGGGAGCAACGATTTTAATAAGCATTTCTTGCATTTTACACTTATTTTAGTTTTTCCCTCTAAAAGTGTAAAATTAAGCTGCCATTTTGTAACGAATAAAGCTTTTGAAGTGTGGTTTGCGGCACTGAACTCAGCTACACCCGATTCCATGTTCACCGAGCAGTACAGAGCGCCTATACGACATGTTATCCTTACGACAGTCGACAGTCTCAGCGATAATAGCCAACTAAAAAACATACTCCCATGCAACGCTCGGTCAGTTGACGCAACCCGCATGACAATAAACGTAATGTTCGCTGTAATGGTAGTAGCATGTCTATTCTCCCGTAAGACCTGTACTGCAATGAGATCCAGAGTAGACTAGACCTTTAAAATGATGTACACCTTGACCTATGCTTATATTTAAGATTTTCTTCTGACTCCTTGTAGGCCGTCCCAACTTTGAGGTTAATAAGTGACTTGGGAAATAGACTTTTAGACCCTTAATTATTTTGCAAAGTTTTAGTTTTGTTAGGCTTAGTCAAATAATTTTAATGATGTCATACCGTTTCCAAACTTTTTCCACCCTGTATTGTATATGCTTGAAATACAGGTCATGGAGTAAAAACTCATCCATAGTAAAAAGATCACAAAAATCTATTTAAAAAAAACAAATTTTTTAACCTTAAAAATAGTAAAATACAAAGTTCATGTCCTATTAAAGAGTTGAACAACAATTACAACAAATAATATTTTTGTCTAAATATGTATACCTCAATGCTTGAATTGTAGCAATAACCATTTTGCAAAAATATATTTATTTACAAAACCAGCCAATTTTTTAAAAACTCAGAATTAATTAAAAAATATAAATGTGTTAAAATTGTATTAATAAATTAATAGAATATTAAATAACGGAAAACTGTAGTACAGAGTATGTAAATTGTCAACTACTACTTTTGAAATATAGGTAATGAGAAAACTGTTTTAAACATTAAACAGAAATAGGATGCGATATAAAAGCTGAGTTTAAAGTTCACAGATTACTGTAATTCTCTAATGATGAATAAAAATGTACCAATACATAATTATTCACTTGAAAATGGCTAATAAGCTTTAAGATTTGCGTACAGTCATTTAATTATTTCCCCGTTTAGATCTCAATATACATGAAATAATAGAAGACAAAATGGTTTCAGAATAGCCTAGACTACTTTTTAGGCTTGGTATTGTAAATGTTTGGTTAATATTGTTTTTACGAACAAGTATATAGATAATGAACTAAAACAACAGACAAGAAACATGTCAATTTTTGTATTTTCATGCTCCTTATCCTTCAATGTTAGCCTATGGTAGAAGGCTAAAATACTATATTATTTTATTAAAATTGTATAGTTACAAAATTCAATTTATACAGGATCGTTTATTAATATGATGAAAGCATTTTTGTGACTCTTTTTGTAAATTGGTCAACGAGAAGCAGTAAAGTCGTTATAAATAATACTTTTCTTTTTTATGGTTTAAAAACGGACGAAACCCCTTTGACATTGAGTAAGCTATATAATTGTTGAAAATATATAGTACTATTTGTGTAGTCCTTTTAGTAGCTCAAAAATCTTGTTCTAGGTAATAAGGATACAACTGCACAATTTAACATTTTAATAAAATTGTATTTATATTCACTAAAATATGTAAGTCAAATGTATTTATATCATGTATAACAATAAACTTGTAACAAAATAAATAATTATTTAAATTATCGAACAAACAATAGCATTATTCTTTGTGTTATTGTATTTTAGTGGTTAGAGCCTAGGATGCAAAGTAGAGAGGTCTCAGATAGATAATTTGCTTCACTGGATTATTTTTTAAAATTTTTCGAGATAACCTGTCATGTTTTGTGAAAAAGTATGTTTTACAACAAGAATGTTTTTTATAAGGTTAAATAATACATTATAGTTCCATTAGTTGTTAGATTTTTCAAAAAGTTTTAGCTATTTTATTTAGTACAACCGATATTAGTAATAATGCTAACTTAGTGTAAAAATACTTTCTTTACCTATTACACACCTCCAGGATCTTATTCATAACAAATTAAGAAATATGATTGTTTTTTTATACTTAATAAACGGTACCAGAAACTGGCACATACTTTCTCACAAACATAATATTTAAATTATTAAACAGATTCATTGTGACTTCATAGTTGTAGGTGGGGTAGGAGAGGGGATATTAAAGTAGGAGATTAACTAATAAATAGTATTATTATTAGCTAGAGAGAAAACTATTCGATCAATTTCAAACAAATTTGAACAAAAAGCATGGAAAGAGCCCGACATTCGGATCTCTTATGTATTAGGTCAGCTAATCAATGTAGAGAAATGTGGCAACACTGCTGGCTGCTGCATAGGCTAAAATTGCAAATGAATATATTTAATGGCAGTTGTATAGCATACAACAGTCAATACAATATAAATGTGCTCCAAACAGGTAGCAATCTTGCTGCTGAATTAAAGCACAAAAATTGCAAGATCTACCATAATCAATTTTTAATTTAAAAAAGTTTCTAGCCAGGTTTTGTGAAAGTAAATGAACAAATATATTTCATTAAATCAATATATACTTAAATACTTCAGGTGGCAGTCAAATAGGTTAAAATTCTGTGGCAGTCAAATAGATCGTGAGATTTAAATATATATTGAATTATATATTTAAATATAATTATATATATACAGTATACAAGTTTGTAAGAATGTTATAGATTTTTTTATTTATTTTTCTTCGTAACTTTATTTTTGCCCAATTCTTCCAACAACCTGTATCTCTGGCGCACTTATGTACGGTTCCTCGTAACCATCGCTTTTGCTATCGAACTCCACTGTCCAACTCCATTCTCTCTGACTAGTTGTAGTAACTTATCGTCTTCATCAGGCTTCCAGTGTCCACGAGTTTTGTTCTCTACTAACCGTTTATATCGATACGAAATTTGACTGGTTGTTCTTTGTTTGAACATTTGGCTTAGGGCAAGATTGTCCAAACCGTGTTGTTCAACAGCTTCCATCGTATTATACCTACCTTTTACAATTTCCGGTTTGATTAATTGCGTATAATGACGTTGCACTGCGTCTGCACTGCGTCCCATAGTTTGTCCTATTGTAGACCATCTTCTTCTTTATGGTTCTTTGTTTACCAAGTTCTTTGTTTACCGAAGGTTTCAAATAGTTATCCCAATAAACATTGCACGTATGGCTACTATATTTGCCTTCAAAGCCGCATATGGCTATTCTATCCCAATCGAATGTCCAATAATTTTTATCTCCTAATAACTCAACCACAGTTTTGTTCTTTGTTTTAACTATTTTTTCATCAATTTCAGCAATTTCTTTAAGGTTGACTTTTGAAAGTTTTTTCACTCTCTGAACGCATTTTTTCTTTCTTTCTAGTAGTGCTGATTTTTTTCTATTAGTTGTTGTTTTATAAAAGTCAATAGTTTTTCATCGTCTGTTTTGTCGAATTCATTACGACCCTCTCTTATATATTGTGACAAATGTTTTATTTCCAATTTATTTCTGTGTTTGGTTTCGTTGTTTAACCAAGCGGGAAAATTGTATCTGTCTTTAAAATACGGAGAAGTAAATCGGTACCAAAAGTTGTTGTTCTTTGTCTTGTGTTCTATTCTTGGTGTTATTATCTGTGTTTTCTGTCTCTTATTTTCTTCTGTAGATTTAGACTGCACTTTTAATGCATGGTTTTGGTATATTTTATCCTCGATTATACGAAGTCTTTCAAGTTGAAGTGAATTTATTTCGGGATTGATATTAAGAAATTCGATGTCCTCATCAAAAGGTATTTCAATTCTCGGGTCCAAATTGAAGTGTTGGGCAAATTCTTCTTGAGAATTAAAAATGATTACACCGTCTTGGTTAATCAAATGCCCGGTGTCTGTAGGTTCGTCCGTTGAGCGGTCTAGTCCTTCATGTGTATTGGTAATAGAGAGATTTTGATCGCTGACTGACGAGTCGGCCGCTCCGGCATCGGCAATCGAATAACCGCCACATTCTTCTAGTGCATTAAAAACAAAGACATTGTCAACGTCGACCGTTGACCTTGCAGCTCTTTCTTTCTCAATCAAATTCTGAAACTAAGAAGAACTGCGTCAAACAAAAATGTTTAACTTGAATTTGAAAAATTATTACAATTTTACAAAAGTTAAGCTATGTCCACGCCTAAAAAACAGAGGGGCCTAAAAAACAGAGGGGAACATATTGCTATTGATTGTTGTAAACTATTTAGGCAACAGAAATAACAAATGTATCGTAAACATTCTGTCCACACCAAGATAACTCATTTTAATCACTCAACACAGTGTTACTTCAACAAGAAAATTTCCATCTACATCAGTTTAGTGTGTTCTAATATTCGTATATCCTTAAACCCTATAACTATCTGCAATGCCAGACCATTTTGGTGCGTTTTGAAAGTAATTTTAAAAAATTCGTCAAATATAGTAATGATATCCCAATCCAAAAGTGTTCAACAGCTTTTTTTTGTAGAAAAGGTCTAAAGAATTCACATATTATTCAACTAAAAATTTGATTGAGGTAAAATTTTAAAAGTTATTAGCTTAGGAAGCTCAAAATTTCCAGCAACAGAAAAATAAATCCAACTCTAGGCCTACATAAAAAGTACGGTAGTATTTTTTTTTTTTAATACAAAAGTTTTGTAATTTAGTTCTAAATAGAAGTTTTGTGTTTCTACTACACAAGACTACTAACAAAATTAGGCCTAGTTTGAATAGTAATTTAGGAATTTAGTTATGATTTACCCAAAAATAAAATATTATTATAACAAATTGTAAAGAATAAATCATAGAATTAAACTGTATACTTGAAAATTATTATTTTATAAACTTATTTCACTTTGACTGTATACTTGAAAATTCTTATTTTATAAACTTATTGGGGAGTGCAATTTTTGAGTTACATGATTCGAAAGATAATTAAATTTGCTACAATCCTGTATGAAGGTATTTCAGGTAAAGTCCACGGATCAAGGAACAAAATTGATGGGAAACTCCCGATAAATGATTTTTTATTATTAATGTAATGTAATTGTGCAATGTCTCCCACTCATAAACCCGAATACAATTTGTGAACTATATCATTCGAAAGGCAATTAAATTTACTACAATCCTGTGCAACGGTATTTTAGGTAGAGTAATGTTATGTGACACTGCCAAATATTGTGTAAGTGCTGACAAGCGAGGCACACTTAAGGAGCCTAGTTGTAGCCAGTACCTTGCTGTAAAAGAAGAGACCTACTGACCTAGATAGGGGGCCAGTGTTTTATTGACAGCCAGAGGCTCTGTTGGTCGGAGTACCAACCTTTGAACAGGCCAGTGTTTTGTGAGACGGCTGGAGGCTCTGTTGGTTAGAGTACCAACCATTGAACATTCGACAAGAGGGTGTGATCACACTTGGGAAGCACTGGTAGAAGAATGAGCAAACAGATTGTCAATATTCATTATTAAAGCATTTGTGGTTATTATTTAAGTAGAAGCTCATTCAAGTAAGATATTGCGTTATAAGACATAGCTATTTTGGGTGTTTCATCTTGGGATATAATTAATAGGGATAAGAGTCTGACACGATTATAGAGCCAACCTTTATAGTAATAAAGGGATCGTATATGTTTTTTAGTATTGTAAAGTTTGTTAATCTTATGAGATCTTATTATATGCACATAAACCTAATTGTAATAAACGGTACCAGGAACTGGCACATACTTTCTCACAAACATATTAAAATTATTAAACAGATTCACTGTGACTTCATAATTGTAGGAGGGGTAGGAGAGGTGATATTAATGTAGGAGATTAAGTAATAAATATTATTATTATTAGCTAGAGAGAAAACTATTCGATTGATTTCGAACAAATTTACACCAAACACGTCAATTAGGACTGTATAGATACACGAAAAAAGGTTTTGAAAAACAACCCCATTTTCGGCCAAAAAACCCCCAAAAATCAGTTATTATTATTAGCTAAAAGACAATTTTTAGAAAGATGCGGTTTTATGCATATGGTGGGGTACAAATGAGCCAAATTTTATCAAAATCGTTAAAGCTGTTTTTTTTTTATAAAAAATAACTGATTTTTATAGGTTTTTTGGTCTAAAAGGGGGTTGTTTTTCAAACATTTTCAAAACTTTTTTGCATCTATACAGGCCTAATTGACATGTCTGGTACAAATTTGTTCGAAATCGATCGAATAGTTTTCTCTCTAGCTTTGTATACATACAGACATACAAACATTTTGTAAAAACCACTTTTTTGGACTCAGGGGGTCCCAAAACTGATATTTCCACAAAAATCTCAACATCGATTTTTTTTTGCGATCACTATAATTTCTCTATACTATAGTATAGCGAGAAAGTAAAAGTAGTATCAAATAACCAATGAACCATCTGAGGTCAAAATAAAAAGATTGTAAAGTTTCTGGCTTTATAATACCTGAACCTTAGTAGAGCTAATTCCTTCAACCCTAACAATAATGGTGAATGGGGCTTAGTCTTATCTTGAACCCTAACAAATGGTGTATCGGCCGTATTTTTAGTTTTTACAAAAAAAGATAGAGGGTTTCATAGTAGAAGTTCATGGTTAAATTTAGTAATAAAGTTATTCATATGGTTAAATTCTTGTAATTGTTAGAGCATACTTTGAGTGTTACTGTTAGATTTATTTTTATTAAATTCAATAATTCGCGCAAATTATTATATTGCGATTATGATTTGAGTTTATAGTTTTATATCTTCGATGATTTATTTTTGTTTCGTTTTTAATTAGATAATTGATGATTATTAATATTTATGTGGTGTATTTTGACATGGGGAGTTTATTAAATTTAATTGCTCACTTCTTAATTTGATTACTGTTGGATTTCTTTAACGACTGTATAGATATATCATTATTTTGGAGTATTTAGTGGAAAAGGGTATTCATATTTTGTGTCATTTTAGGATAATGTTGAAAACTGTGTTAAGTTATTCGGACATATACAGTGTAGGGGGAAGTCGATGTTTTTAAAAACCAATTAAAGCAGTTGCTGAAGCTCAGTGCTTTCTACACCGTGGGGGAGTTTCTTGATACCACATTACAGCCTATTATTATACAAATGACACAATTAAATTAATTATACTGGCTAAGGTCATATCAATGGACGGAAAAATAAGGATCGTAGATAATAAATTGTATGTGTGTGTGTGTATATTTTGTTATCATACTTTATGAATATAAGTTTTATTGGAATGTTGTAATTTTTACGGATATCCTTCTTTTTGGAATTGTTGGAGAATGTCGCTGGAAGAAAGACAAGGCAGCACCATGGTGCTCCTGCGCATTTTGGAACAATGTGCGAGGGCATTTAGATGCGTTGTTTGGAGAGTGTTTGGCCGAGGAGGACTGACGTCGTGGCCACCAAAGGTCCCCAGATCTGACTCCATTGAAGTTTTACGTTTGGGGGCGGATGATGGAACTTGGGTACAGTGGAAAATGATATGGAATTTGTGGGTAGAATTGTAGAAGCTGGGACCATTATTCAAGAGGAGTACGCAAATATTTACGGTTAATGACAAATCGTTTCACAACTTGTAACCGTATAGGAAAACATTTTGAGCAATTTGTAACTGCTATTGCAAGAGAATCATTGTCACACTTATTTATTCTCTATGCAACACAATTCAGATTTCATTTTGTTTTAAATTAAAACTATATTTTAAATAAAATCCTATTGAATTTTCATTGGTGTAGTGCAACGAATTCATAATACAAAAACCAATAAATAAATATATTTACTGTTATTATAATACTATTTTAAGAGGAAAAACAATTTGTGTTTACTGTTAAAACCATACTAAGAGATAGGCGATTGTTGCATTGTTGTGGAAGATATTAGACCCTTGACAAAACTGCAACCTACTACCAAGTCCCGCGCACCATAAAAAGAATCATAAGTGGTTGCTCATCAAGTTCATTGCTTTCTACACTGTGGGGGAACTCCCAATAGCCAAAACTTTTGGATGCCACAATAGCTGTGTGAGTTATTTATATACATGTATAGGGTGTATACTTTTATAAGTTTTGTGAATTTTATATTGTATTTATTTGATTTGTTATTTTGTTTTTATATTTTTTCACTGTTCACTTCTCTTTTTTTTATATAATGGGATAGAGGAGTACTGTGGTATAATTTTTCCCTTAAATAGCTCCCAGGTCTCTTATGAAACCAAGGAGGGTCTTGGGCCCTCTAATACGCTAACAAAAGCACTTCCGAGTGCCTCGCACTCGCACAGAAGGTGTTGAGCCAATTCAATCCTAAGGGAGCAGAATCGACAGGAAACTTCCGAGACCGGCCCCATTTTTTTGAGGCGGTACAAGGCCGGGCAGTGACCAGTAAGGATTAATACAATCCGTCTAAAATTATTTCTGCCCAACAATAGAAGCTTTTGACTTAGAGAGACAAATGAACATTTAAGCCTGCCTAAGCCCAGGAGCATCGTTTTAATGTGAGGACCAACTTTTCTCCGTCCAGACTTCAACAACATTTGGTGGCTTTTAGGCCTTCCATAGAAAGAATCTGGGCCAATGAAGGGCTTTTTGGCCCCAACCCTAGCAAGGCAATCTTCTGCTGCCTCATTACTCTTTATGCCTACATGGCCAGGACCCATAATGGCTAGACCCATTTAAGAATAACTTCATTGAGTCTAGCCATTTCATTCACTGCTTTAAAACAGTTCCAAACTAGCCTTGATTCAAAGGTGAATGATTCCAGCACCTTTAAGGTGGCTTGGCTATCAGAAAGAATATCAATCCTAGATCCCTTAATCCCTCTTTTGAGGATGTCACAGGCGCAGAGATCAATCGCAATGATCTCCGCCTGCAAAATCTATGGTAAGGAGCCTATGGGGCCTAGATAAGCTGCACCTAGAACCGTAAACCATGGACTCCGCTGGTCATTTTTTAGCCATCTTGTGTGTTTACACCAGATTCAGGTCTAGCCCTTCCTGCCTCCTGGAGACCATCGATCTTGCTGTAAAGGAATGGTCAAAACTTAGTGTCCTCATCACATCCGACACCATAAGGTTAACTTTGAGCCCCTGAAGCTCTTGCAATGCAGTTAGGTGACCTTTATGTGCAGAGGAGGAAGGTTTAAAAGCACCTCCGTAGTTGATTTGGGACATGGCCCACAAATGCCTATGCACAATAGTCTTTGTAGCTTTTGCAGCTTTTTTTACTCTAGTCTGCCTGACCTTCTTCCGCCACACCAAGGTCGCATTTGTGATAATTGGCCTAATAATGGCAGTGTATGATCATGGAGCCATTTTGGGGGTAATTCCCCATGTTTTACCATAGAACTGGTTACTAGCCCAAAAAGCCCTGTTCGCTTTTTTAGAACAAAGTCCAACTGAGCATTCCAGGGAAGCCCTCGATCAAAGATATAATCCAAAATACTTAGTCTCCCCCACTCACTTCTCTTTGAACCAGTTTTAATTAAATTTTGATATGAACCGAATGGTATGTAGTACTTACATTAGTTTACAATATTTACTCAGTAGTCCTTTGTTGCTTCCAAGATTAAAAACAGAATGACACAACAGCAATGGTAGTTGTAGTTCTGTGTGATCTATTTTCTGAATGATTAAATGTTTTATTGCATATTTTTTGTAATTTTATTTATTTATTACGGTTCATTTTGTTCACATGTTCTCGGTTAAGTTATTTAATTGAAAGATAATATTAATTTTTAACAATGTTTACTATTGACTTTTAACGTTTTAGAGATGTTTATTTGTGAATTAGTTTATTTTTTAATTCAGGCTAATGTCATTCTGTTTTAAAATATTTAAAAGTACACAATTTTTGTTTTCTATTTTTTTAAATAGGGTTTTATGTGCTATTTCAAATTTAATTTAAAAAATCGTAATTCAATTTAAAAGGACATACGGTATGTACTGTTTACAACATTAACAAAAATGAAATGAGAAATTGTTATTTTTGTGCACTATTCCTCAAGTTTTCAAAGTTGCAAAATAGAATTTAAGAGAAATGAAGAAAAAACAGTTGTGACAGAGCAAACGCTTCTGTATTTCGTCCTCAGGATCCTTTTCAACTCCGGAGATATCAGGATGGCTGCACAGGTCCGTGGGAAAAGAAAGCTTTCTTTTTAGTTATGGTTTATTGGTCTACTTTTTATTATTATTTTGCAGAACGATTTCTCTAAAATCTAAACACACAACTCCTACTTTGGAAGATAGCCATAAGAGGTACAGAAAAGAACCACGTGAGGTCTATCTATAGGCAAATCTTCTCCCAAAAGACTGCCAATTTGCATCCCAATCTAGAAAACCCCGCCGGATATGCTTGCTTTGCAATTACGAAACTAGATGCAATCTGGCACGTAGTCTTTACTTCCAACTTGCATTCTGAATCTAGTGTGTTTAGTGAATGATGACCAACTAGTATAATTATATATACATCAGTGACCATATATCTCTATACATACCAGGTTACACACCTAAAATGTTACAAAATTTAGCTATTATAACATTTTAGGTGGGAATCAATTACTTGTAGGCTTATCAAACATCTAATTTTCTGAACTTAAGTGCCTGTAGTTCCTAAATGGCTAAATATTTTTAAAATACCCAGGGTTAAAACATTCTTAAAATATTGTTTTACACCTGAACTATAACAAATTTCAAAGTTATCCGCCATATAGGAACATGGCGGCAATGTTTTACATTTCACAAAAAGGACTTTTACTTCATTGAAAAGAAAGGAAGGTTCCCCGTTTAAAGTACTCCGTCATATTTTTAGTTCAAAAGTTAGCTAATGTAACATTTTAGGTGGGACATCCGGTATATCCGGTATATCCGGACATGGCCATCACAGGAAACACATTCAAAGAATGGGCATTTTCACGGGAGACCCGAAATGAAATAAATGTGATCCATCCCAATGTTTAGTGAGAAATCAACATTCAAATTTCTAAAAATAAAAACACAATTCTCACAAAAATACGTTTAATGGACAAACAAGTTTCAACGACAAAGTCATCATCTTTAGTGGCATTTGAGATACAATAAATTATAACTAACTATACAAGGTGTTATGCTACGTATTTATACCCTCTGTCATAGTGTTCTTAGTTTATAAACAACTAATAGGGTTTAACCAATAATAGTGCAAGGTAACCTATATATAAGCTTACAGTTCAAATTAACACAAATAAACTATGTCTAAAATAAAGAATAAGGAGAATGTGTGAGTAATTTCAAAACATATGTTAAGGCACATGATTACATGATGACACGACCAAACGCATTAGATGCTCAGGAAAGTTTTTATGGTTGACAAATACTGTAACCTAGTTGTAAGTACAGTACTGAATTAGTTCCTATACAAAATTCTTTATTAATGTAATGAAAACATTTTAGTGTTAGATATTAATATTATTAACAGTAATATTACCTTAATAAGGTCCGTCACATGACTTCTTGTCGCTTCATTTAAGATGACATGTTTTGGCGCTGTAACTCCATCTTAAGGTCTTAATCACTTCGAAATAAATGCGCGATCATTTCATTAAGTGCGCAATCTAATGTAGTCAGTGAAATACTGCTGGTATTACCTAAAGAGCCCTATCGATGGTAATCTCTGTTTGCCTTCTGTATTTGTTACCGTATCATACAAATGATGGGAGCTAAACAAAAGTTGGTCGTTAAGATGTCGTCCGATTTATTTTTTTAATGCTTTGCGTACTTCGTATTCTTTATGAAACTACCTTTTGTGCAAATGTGTAGTGTTTCTACAGAAGCGTGGAAGTCGCCCGGTTACTTTTAGCAGGGTGACGTGCATAATTGAACTTGGTAATGTGAGATTTATTATTGGGAAGAGGTTCTTTGTAACGTTCAATGAACACTCTCCCTGTCTGACCTACGTAGTACTTATTAAAATCGTGGCAATTGATTTTATAAACTCCGGACTTTTTTTCTGTTGAGATGTGAGTTTTACGTCTAAGTGAGGTTGATAATTTATTTGTTGTGCGGAAGGATATTGTGATATGTTTTTTGAAATTATATTTTTTTAGATGTTAGGCAAATGGTTAGTATATTCAGACGAAATGTATTAATTTACTATCACTGGGTTTCTGTGTGTTTTCTGTTCATTTTCTTTTTATGGTTATTAATCAACTTTTCAATTATTATACTTTTGTACTTATTGGCTTCGGATATATGTTTTATGTTGATAATTTCTTCTTGGTAATCAACTTTTCTCAATGGGACTTTTCTCAAAGTCTATAAACAAAGCTATGAAAAGCTGTCATGTGTTAGTGTTGCTTATATGTGTATGTCCTATTTATTTTAATTTGACGATCTCTTCGGAGTGATTAACACCTGAAGATGGAGTTACGGCT
>JAGFPH010001382.1:248665-278459 GCA_018207615.1 Philaenus spumarius
TTGTTAGAACCCGCGAATAAGGGTACCAGTTATTTTTAAACCTATCACTATCATGAACAAAAAATGCGTGGAATGAATTGACGGAGTAACAGCCCTTTTTTTAGGGGCCAACTTTAAAATTGGGCCCCCTTAAAAGATTTTTTTATAAATATGTCAAATTTTAGAAAAAAGACAAAGAACTGATCCTATAAGAATTCCGTTTTTTCTTAAAGGTTCGAAACCCAAAAAGTGGATAATCTCTGAAAAAGTGGATTGAAATAGCTTTCTTGTTTTACTAGTAATACAATTTTATATCAATTTTTTTAGAGAATTTATCTTAAATTAAAATGGAATATAACTTACACAATACATAAATGCTTGAAAACCTAACAAATTATGATAGTAAAATTCTTAATAAATCAAAAACGGGAACTACTATGCCAATATTGATCACCTACAGGATGTGTATTGTGTCAAGAAATTATTAATTGTCAAACACTTATAAGTAATAAAATTACTTTTATTATATGGAGTAAACATAACCTTTAACTGCAGATATAATGTAGGCCTATTGTATTCAGTAAACGACATAACCTAAAAACTTTTCGGATCACATCGGTTTTTAGACAAATGTTGTTACACAAAGATTAGTCGCTGTTAAGAACAAACCGCGAATTTCCTTCCCTCAGTGGCAGTGGTGGGAGATATAGCTCGTCTGATTGGTCCGGCATGCCAGTAAAAATACATGTGAATTTTTAAGTCACCCTGTGGAAGCGCATCAAACAAAATCCGCTTTCATTATTTTTTCCTAATGCAATAAAAGTAGTAAACCTTCAAACTTTCCGAAGAATGGAAATTTAGGGTAATGAATAAAATTAAAAATTGTTTTATAGCAAAGTAAAAATAGAATTTATATGAATATAAACCAGAACATCAGAATAAAATGAGAAATTATAAATTAAAAAAAGAATAATATTTATTTCCACAAAGTTTACATGAGCAGATGGTGTCATAAACTTTGTAAAAAATATATTTGGATTATTTTCAGGACTTTTTAAATCATACATCCTAAAAAAAGTACAAATAACTACAATTCTACATCATATTACACACCTTATCAGAAGAACTTGCTTGTTCAACTTCTAATGGTTCCTCTTTGGTTTCGGTTAAAACTGTATCCGTTTCTTCTGCTTTGATGTCTAAATGGCCTTCTTCATTTATCTTTGGTCGAACTCTTCGTGATCCTAGGTTTACAGTCATCCATCTTAATACACAAGTTGTAAAATACCACAAACTGCTGGTAGTTTTTGTAACAGTGGAACATTGTCATACTTGAAGAAGGCTTTGCATTGCTAATAATTCTTTACTAGCCCCACATACATATATTTTTTTTTTTTTAATTTTTAATAAAGGATTATTCATAATCTAAGATAAATCAATCAAATTTAACAGAACATATTATTAACAAACCATTTAAAGAGAACTTACGTCACGGCATGTTTAATTAACATATATGAACTGTTACAAAGCTCAATGAATGCAACCCGCTTGGATCTTTATAGTGTGCAAGAGTATATGAAAGGATACAAACAATACAATTAGTGATACAGATAATGTATTTATGAGTAGATATATATATCATAAAAGAGTGGTGGGATTTTGAACATGATTTAAATGAAAACAGAAGTACTTAAAGCTGATGCTGTTTATTTATTTCAATCGTCGTCTGAAACAGTTTAATAAATTTCGATATGTGGGCCTTTAGTCGCTCGGCAAATGACTAATCGATAATCAAGTTCTGCCCAAAAGTTACATAATATTTCTTCATTAATGGTTGTCATTGCTTCATAACCTGTTCTTTAAGTGATTTAGGTCACAAATTGTTTCTCTACAAACAATTTTTTTGATGTACCACCACAAGAAATGTCAGGTCTGGACTGCTAGAAGGCCAGAGAATAGGTTCTTGCCAGCCTATCATTCGATGTAGAAACTTTTCATTCAAAGCATCTGTGACAAATGTAAAGCGCGGAGGTGCGCCATCTTGTTGAAAATTAAGTTTTTTAATGTTTTCGAGTTCATCCAGCTGAGGAAAACAATAATATATATTAACATATCAAGATATACAATTCCATTAATTGTCTTTTTAGCAAAGAAGAAATTCCCTATCACACGATTTTTCATCACACCACACCAAACATTAACTTTGGGCGAGTTGCGTATTTTCTCAAAATTTTCATGTGGGTTTTCAGATCCCCATATGCGTGAATTGTGTCTCTCAACACACCCATTGGTATGGAATGTAGCTTCATCTGTAAAAATTATTTCTTTTAAAAATTATTGATTTTCATGAATCTTGTTCAACAGTGAAATTAAAACATTTTGCGCAATCATCATGCTTGAATTCCTGCAATAGCTGGATTTTATAGCCTATGCATGTAATTGTAGTGTTTTGTGTTAAACTTTGTGGATTATTGTTTTGGAATACCTAACTCTAGGCTTAATCCAATATTGACTTCTGATTACAGATTGTTTAATTAGTTCAATCGTTTCGTTTGAGAAACTTGGTCTGCCAGTTGATTTCTGCTTTTGAACTGATCCAGTTTCTTTGAATTGTTTGAACCAACGTTGTATGTTATTTTTCATACGGTGAATATTTTCTGCATTTGCGTCGAAATGCACGTTGAACTGAAATTATAGACTTGAATTGAGCCAGCAACAAAACACATTTTGCCTTTTCTTTATTAGAGACCATAACGCACTCCACATGAACAATTCAGAAAACACTAAACATACACAACAATACAAGAACAGATGTTGTGATTACAATAGCTGTTAAACAGACTTTTGGGTTGGAGTCTATCAGGGATACCAGTACAACATCACAAAATTTCCCTACTGTCTTTGTATGAATTAATGAACCCCACCATTCTTTTACCCTGTATGTATTTAACCTATTTTTTCAATCAACACATATCTATAGTCCTTAACATTAACCATATCCCGTCACTTAATCTTTCGTCTACACTACAGTATCACTGATGCTAAAACATACGGTCAAACCTTAAACTAATTCTTAATATCCAACTCACAAGCAAAACTGAATTCAAAAGACTACTTTTACAGCCCCAATTATATATTTAAAACAGTGTTAAATATCCCTCAATTCGATTTAAATAACACAAAGAACTGAATTTACTACTTAAATTACATTCCCCAGAATTCACAAGGTTACCCACACCTTCAATAATCTTCTTTGGTCCCTCCCGGGTAGCTCGGGTCCTTCCTGTCACGTTCTCTCCCTCAATGCACCACCGGCGTACAGACTTGGTTTCTTGTTTTTTCCCAATTTTTATAACTTCCCCCTTCTCAGTTTTACTTGTTTTGCTGTCTATTGCTCTACTTGCTTGGTATGTCACAATGTGTACTGTGTTCTATCCACATCTTACGTAATTCGCCATACCATTGCTTCACTAACCTAAATTAAACTTAGTGATCTACTAAAACCATTGTATTTGGATAACCTAATAGAACTCCGATCCAATGCAATATTTTGTTCCACTGGAAATTCAACTTTTTTGGCGCTATCTATTGGGGAAACGAAGGAAGCTGTTTGAAACACCAATGCTAATAATGCTTTCTCCCTAGCGCTACCTCGCGGCGCGATCATATACTATTTTTGTGACAACCTTTTTTCCGGCACACAGCCCCCGTATGGATGCAAGATCTATTTATTATTCATGATCTATGCTAAAACTGACTTACGCCTCCTTGCGTAGCAGAATCTATTCCAATGTGTTTACCGGAATAAGTTAGAACCTCTTTAGTTATAAATTTATCACGAAAACAAACTGAATCAATTATTGTACATCGGGAAAAATAATGGCAATAAATGTTTACTCTGTAGACTCTGAATTATAAATAGCCTAATAATGAAAAATGAGAGATAGGTATAATTTCAAAACACAGTAACACATGATTAGGCCTACACTCCAATTTCTACGGAAAAATTATACACTTGCATTACTTACTAGGCACAACATGACAGCTTGTTTCAAATTTGTATACACATATTGTGTATATAAGAGATAGTGTGTGTATTACATAATATATTATATAAAATGGCCTTATTTTGAAAAATTTAACCTCCCACATAACAAAACCAGACCTATGTAAGATTACCTATTGAAAATGTCTTACCTCTGACTGAAGTAGGAGTTTTCTTCATTTGTTTGGCAGGCGATGGTACGTCTACTGCTATTGATCTAGTCAAGCTCGAAGTGCAACTTCTTGTAATTCGACGTCCTTCATTATGACTCATGCCCTGATCATTGCGAAAATAAATTATTACAAAGGCTACCATAACGCTAATTTTGGAGCAACCAACAGATGAAACAATAAAATTTTACCATTTATAAAAGAATTACATACAAATAAGATTATACTCAGAACCTTTAAAATATTTCACATATTTTGGCATTGTGGAACAATGCTTAACTCTAGAAAGGTATTGTATGAAAATCTTATGTGTAGGCGTTAAAAAAAACAGGCTCCTTCTTCCCTTCCACTTACAAAGTCCACCAGCTTGCAGTGCTACCACCATTTAGTCACTGCCAGACAACTGTGGTGTTTTGTTGTTGTTTGAGAATAGTTATGGAGTATTTTACAGAAATCCTCACATTCAGTTTGACGTAGTTATACACCCTTGGCGGAGATTTATAAACAAAGTACAACTAAACAAATGTGACATCAAAAAGCAATGTTTGACTTCTTATATTCTTATTCTATTGCCATGATTCGTTATTGTAAATAAAGTCTTGTTTTTTTTTTTTTTTTTTTAATTGTGTAGTAATAGGCCTACCAGTACTCCTACTTTGCTAAATATTTCCATTGCTTTACAAAATTACATTTTTGTAAAATATTGAAAATTAAATGACATATAACTATAGTTTTAATGCATCTTGGAATACAACTTAAAAATCAACATATATTTAAAACAATTATTTAAAGAATAGAAGGTAGGCCTAAATAATGATAAATACTTTCGTATCGATAAATACTTTCACATATCGGTAACAAATTTACTTACTTTTATGTGTACACGCCAAATTTATGTACAAATAAACATAGTGTCATGCTAAAACACAATACCTTTCTAGGGTTAAAAGTAGGCTAAACACCAAAAACTTCATACCACCATAAGCAGAGATTCTCTAAGATCAAATAATAGGTCTATAATATTTTAATAATATAACCCTAGGCCTATATTGTTTTTCTTCAATTTCTGCAGAAAGGGGCGATTCTGTACAATAGCCTTTAATAGTAGGCTATAGCCTACAAGATTAAATGTATCAGAACTTTCTACCAATCAATCAATACTTTTATATTGTATCAGAACCAAATAAAATTCACAATATCATAATTAAATGTGCAAAAGTCCCTTGTTTGTCACTATCAGCATCAAAAACGAAAATTGCTATTTACAAATAGGCCTAGGCTAGTCAAAATTAGCCTACTGGAACATATTTCAAGTAACTTAATAATAGTTCTTATTTTCATGTTTACAGATATATATAATTATAACTTACCCCGTCCATATTTTCTGTTATATATGACAGTTTTCTGAAAAAGCACGTGGTTTTAGAATTTGAAGTCTAGGCCTAGCCTACCGTACTCCTTATTTTTGAATACCAGAATTGAGATTAAACAAACTTACTAAGTGAATTTAAATTGAATCAATTTAAACTACAATGTGGATAGTAAAAACCAGCCTACAACATAAAGTTAGTTCAAACACCAAAGAACGAAATATAGCCACACAACCTAGCACTTTACCATTTTAACCTCTTCGTCCTTATGCACAAATAAAAATTATGCAAGACACAAGACAGCCTGAGGAAATATCCGCCTCAGCGCTACAATCGCAAACATTTGGTACCCCACGCACAATTTGAATTTAAGGAATATTTACATTCATAAAGACAAACCTCACATTTTCTACGAAAGTGAGATTGTAAGATTCTTGAACTAGCGTAAGAAAGAAATATAATAATATTATGCTGTTTTAATGGTGTTATGAATACAAATGTGTGTTAAAGTGGAACTATTTTTCGCAGCGTTAAATTCATCCGCGAAATTTGAGGGAACAGCTGCATCACGTATATTAATACACAGGAAACAACATAAATGTGCTTGACATACTTGATTTCACTGTCATTTTTCGATCATTCCTCAACTGATATATTATAATAATTATGTTGTATAGCTATTTTTTGTAACTTGCACACTATTATTGAACTAAAATGTTGATATTTTAAGTTTCCGAAAAAGTTTCCTCAGTATTTTTTATCAACTTCCCAGTTTATGGAAGTTATTGTAATGGAATCAAATTTTTGACATATTTATATATTTTAGGTCACTAATTTTTTTGTAGTGATCATATTCTATAAAAAATCCTGGTATTAATATGTGTAAATTATGAAATTTTAATGAATTTAGTTTAGTAGTTTTCGAGCATAATAGAAAAATTTAATGTATGCATTAATTCATTAATATCTTATTTTAAGGTTAGTTATTCCATTTCGTCCCTTTGACTTAAGTACAGTAATCAAATTGCTAATAGTTCCTTATATCGATTAAAAATAATATTATATAATTTTAGTTTTATAGATTGTTTGAAGTTAGTTTAATTTATATTGATTTTATAATCAACCCCATTGTGCAACCCCATTTCAACCACTAAATTGTAGTAATTGTAATCTCTAAACACTCTTGGCAATGATAGGATTAACTGTGAAATTTTGAGCGAAATTGGTCGAACGGGTAGTTTTGACTCTATAAAGGACAAAGAAACATCCATTGTTTTATATATATATGTAAGGAAGATTGATAATGATAATAATCAGTGCTTTGAAGCTCTAGTGTGTATCTTATCTAGTTCTAAGGTACATATTACACTATCAAATAAACGTCAAATTCTTTGATCAAAGATTTGACATCAAAGAAATTTGACGATTCTTTGACGAAATAATTTGTTCATCAAACTTTGATAAATCTTTGACATGTTGTAAACTTTGACAAAGATTTTTAAAAAAGAATAAGAATAAAGTACTAAAATATTGTAGTAGGCTAGGCCCTACGCATTTTTTAGGTAACCTCCTAACATCAAAATAAGGATCTTTTCCATTATACGTATCAATACGTATACCACTATCACTATTAAATAAATAGGAAGTTTAACGGAAAAGCATATAGGCCTAACTTGGCGCAAGTTTAGGCTACATTTAACAGTAGAATACAAGTAAACATTCTGTGACTAAATACTATAGGTTAAAACCTTTTAGGTTTTTTAAAAATTATATTCTGCAAAAATATTAGGCTAGGGTCGAATAGTAAACTTACGCATAAAACTTCCTTTTAAATAGTAGTAGTCTATAGGCCTATACGTATAACGGAAAAGATCCCAAAATAATATACTTTTTTTCTGTTTTTATTCCCTACCTACACCACACTCACTACAGCTTTAACTGAAAATTCTCTGTTCCACTTATGACCCTTCACAAACTATCACACTAATCAATATAATATCTGCAATAAGATACTATAAAATATGGTCTTCCAGTCAAACACACCAGAATCAGAATATAACCTCAAATTAAAACCAACTAAAACAACAGTAGTTCAAGATTCTGCCACCAGTGGCAACTCTTTTTTCTCAAGTTATCTTTGAAATGAGCTCCTTTTTTCCGAGGAGAATGTTATTTTGACATGTATTTTCTCATTACCTATTGAAATATTCCTATTTCTAATAAGACTATACCATCCCACTTCTCTTATAGCAGACAGTGACATAATATCTCCAACTCATAAAAAAATGCAATGTACCCCTTTTTCCCATGTACTCTTCTATAGTTTGTCCAAACAGACGTGCGCTGTAAGCCATAAAATCGACCCTCGCTTCCCACGCACAGACACACTCACACTGCTTAACTGGCGCTAATCTTTCTTCTATGAATCACCAACTACAAAATCACATTTTTCTAACTGTTAACTTTACTTAATTTTTACTCTAATTATTGAACTCTAAATATTATTCCTTGCAAAAGGAGTCTAAACATGTTACAATTAATTGTGACAACTCTAAGCGGTTTTACGGTCAGTAGGCTACAAAATCATAAATGTGACTACTTTAAAATGGTTATTGACATTTTATTTAACAAATATATGTTATGCTCGTGTTAGTTTAATAATAGACCTATTATTTTCTTGATTTAACAGTAACTGTACAGTAACATTTAAAACGAATTTGTATTTATTTTTATTTTGTTTTATTTTAGTATATGTTCACTGCTATATTGATTCTGATTTAGTTTCTTTTTTTGCGTACATTGGAAATTTTAGAAGACACTGTTAGTTTTATGTTTTATAATATTATTTTATTTATTTATTAGTTATTGTACATTAAACAAATAAAAGAGCACTGTGGTGACAAAATCGAACTGATTTGAATAAAAACCCCGAACCACAAAAACAAGGATCAAAAACAATAACTAAACAACTAAATTGTAAGTTATGTTTATAACGCTACCCTTATGTACATTTCGTTGTCATGGTCATCATCCCCAGATCGTGTGGTCATCATCATGTGAGTGTGTCTGCGCAAGTGGAAGCGAGGGTCGATTTTATGGTTTAGAGCGCAGGTCTATTTGGACAAAGTATAGTGAGAGTTGATTCTAACTTTTCTTAGCCTGCCCTGTTATGAATTTATTATTTTCTAAGCTATTTTACAAAAACAAAAGCCTTATTTTTTGTGTTAATAACTTTCTTCAGTGTTATATTATTTTTAAAGAAACCTTGTTTTGTGTTGTTTTGTTTGATTCATTATTCCTCTTAAAAATTAATTAGAAGCTTTACTAATCCAGTCAGATAGCTTATTGCTTGTACACACATCATTAACAACCGGGCCGTCGCATGGGTGGGGCGACCGAAATATTTTTTTCGCGCCAACGCCGAAACTATTTCAAGAGAAAATTCTATCCAGAAAGCGACGCTTTGTATTACCACCTCTACCTTCTCAAAACTTTCCGGAAAAGTTAATTCATATCGGCTGAATATCTTCTCCGGTGCCCGGTCGACATGACCGAGTTTATCCGACGCGGCCTGAGAATACACTCCCCCACTCCCCCTACACTATATATACAGGTAGGGAGAGTGTTGTACCTTGATGACAGTGTACCTTGGATCACCCCTAATCATTCAGTATTTGCTGCTACCAAGGAGCCAACACCCGAACTACTTGAATAAAATCATGTTAGAGAACAGTTTCCACCTATTGGTTTTGTGATTGCACAATGTTTGTTTTGTTTGTGGCAGTTTTAAGGTGTTAGTACTGTTTTCCAAATAAAAAATGTTTTGATCTTTTGGTTTTGATTGTTATATTTTGAAGAGACAACAATCATACCTTTTGATGCCTTATTAAGTGGTAAATAGGGAAGCATGTAAAGTTTACGGAGTAAAATTTGCTACAATTTGACTTCTTCAGAAAATTTGGCTTATCCAGTTGTGACTATAAATATACTGTTATCTATAACACAAAACAAGTCTTTTCTGAACAGGAACAAAAATACCTAGTAACTTATCTTGAAAAATTTCTAAAATGCAATATGGGCTTCGTATTTTCAGTAGACGTTTCTAATTTCAATGTTAAGTCAAAAATATGCCTAAGGAAGTCTTATAAAATCAAATTTGTAGTAAAGGCTACAGTTTTTTAATGATAAAACTATATATTATGTTAAACAATGTGTGGTAATGTTTTTATACGATAAAAAACCCAATATTTTTGCAAAAGTATATTTGTTAGTTCAATTTATAACTGTGGTACATCAGTACCTCATTTTCCTGGTATATCAGTTTTCCTAATTTTAGACTATTTTATTTGTATGATCCAATGTACAATGAAGGTGATCCAAGGTACAAGATGGTCATGTACCTTTGATCATTTCTTTGATTTTTTCTTATTAATTTTCAAAAATATTTAAGAAAGTTTAATATTTTCATTAAATATCTTAAAATATAGGCAAATAGTTGTAGAATACATTTGTGGTGATCATAGTTCTAAAAAAGAGTCACAATAACCTTTTAAAATCGATTTTTCAAAATGTAGTCCACAGTACAACATCTTCCCCTACTGATTTAGTACATGAAGAGCACTCGGCAGCTAAACAACTCACGTGATCGTTTACTTATGAAATAAACATGAGTAGTGCTGAGTTTTTGTATTTGTGTTTCTTGTAAGTAACATAGTTTCGAATAGTGTACGCTTTCTTCTGTGCAATTTGGTAATTTATTTTAAAAATATTTTAATTAATTATATTATTGTGATTTTACCGCCAAAAATCGCAAACAAATTTAATAGTTTTCGCCAGTAAATTGCCGCTTGCCAAATCTGAAAATTTTATCGCCACCCGGATTTGTTTTGAACTCACTTAAGAAGGTGTCAACTGTTGAAGAACATCAACAAGTGTGGGATTTTTGGGTAATGTTGCTCAATTTCCAGGAAAAGAAGATCTAAAACAAAGATACTTGGAAGACATTTAACTAACAAAACAACCAAAGTGTCTGACAAAACAACCAAAGTGTCTGATATCAACAATCTTAGAATCTGATATCATTTAGCCACTGCTCATCCGAGAAGTGAGGCTCCGCCCAACGTCTTTCTACTTAAATAAAGCTAGGAGGGTTCACCGATTCATTCACTGACATGAACTACGAGGCACTTCCCATAACCTTACCCCCTCGACCTCATACTTGAATTAAAGCTCTCGACAAGAAACTTTTAGAAAAATTTCCAGAAGTTAACATTTTTGAATTTTGAAGGCATTTTTCAGGCGGAAAAAGTTAAATTTAAAAAAAAAATTCCACTTTGAGCACGTTTTGTTAGAAAATGGTAAGAGATAGCAAAAAGTGTTAAATACAAAAGTTGTAGAAAATTAAATTTCAAACAATTTTCAGTCAGATTTAAGATCCGATCATCCGTTTAGCCGCTATTCACCCCAGAAGGAGCTGCGGCCCACAAGCCTTCAAATTTCCCATGATAATCTTATAGAGATAATGTTTAATGAGTTTGAGTCAGCTGCCAAATAAAACAGCTGATTTATATAATTTAACAGAACTGTTATTCCTTATGGATGGATAAAGTTATTGTTGTAGTTCTAAAAGTGGCATTTATTTTTCAAGATTTATACTCTCTGTGGGAAATGGATCCATCAAACATTTGTGAATGGAAAAAATGTATACCGCTCAATGGCATCAATTTTGTAAATACGTTGTCTGAGTTGATAGAATTTGTCTATCCTTCTGATATTGTCAAAAACCCAGATGAGAGTTGTGGCAGGGCCATTTTATCAGGAACAAACGCCAGTATAAGAGAAACGCGCATAAAATTTTAACTCTGAACTTTTTTTTATACCACTTTTCGAGTCACTTAGAAGGCGAATAGATACACCTTCTTTTTACTTAATATTCGAATAGATATATTTTAGATACAATCCAGATGTTAAAAATACTGAGCGATGAACGGTCACCCAGGTACAAACGAGCCAAAGATTAGCGAGAGCCTTTAGCGAATTCTCCAACTGCGAGCGAAGAGAAGCAGCCATCTGATGTGAAGTTGGAATGTGAAGCATCCAGGTGCAGAGCCCCTAGTTTATATATATTTTTAAACACTTCTATTTAAAAACTAAATTACAAAACTTATATATGTATATTTTGAAAAAAACTACCAAAAATGTTTATTACCTACTTTTTATGTCAGCCTAAACTTCGAGTTTTTACGTTACTAGAAATATTTTGATTCTTGCGCTAATAACTCACATTTTACATCAATAAATTTTTTAGTTGCATTTATCAATTCTTTGGACCTTTTTCTTTAAAAATGCTATGGAATACTTTTAGATTGGGATATAATTACTATATTTGGTGAATTTTTGAAAAAAATGCTTACAAAACACAAAAATTTCCGACTAATTACAACTGACCTCAGTTCTAGGGTTAAAAGTAAATGTAGCCTACATGACGATGAAAAAAAAGCAATACCAAAATTGTTGGAAAATGTTAAACGAAGTAAATTAATTGTTGATTTGAAAAATAGAACCAGGCAGGTAACTGGCATCTATCTACTATCACCTACACGTACACCCACACCTAATGCAAGTGAGTGTGAGCAGGAACAGTATATATACAGTGTTCTTTGTTTCGTGTCCTGAGTTGCTACTTGTTAGTTTGTGGTGACGTGTCATCTCAGGCTCAAAGTTGTGCCAGTGGAGAGTGGAGTTTTGTGATTTTATGAGACTAATTGATGCCATCGCAAAACATACAAGTGTGTATACATATAAATAAATATCAGTACCAATTTTTATGATTATTTGCTTCAAAATATGATTTTAACAACAAGAAAAAACAAAACCCGGACCTCAACCTCTCCTGGCGGCATTCCATATCCCCCTCCCCTCCCGAAACAGACACCCCCGTAAAAATGTTCTGGATCCACGTCCTTGCGAAAAAGCCATAAACAGAATCAAAATCATTAAGAACCGACTAAAATCATATATATGTATTAAGCAACTTCTCAAACCTGATGGTCCTTTCATTAGAAAGAAAATGGTTTTCTCATATTTCTAATGAAGAAATTATTGAACACTTTTTTAAGGAGAAAGCTATTGGCAAGGTGTTAAAGATAAGTATAAATGTGTACAATGTATTACAATACATTTCCAGAGTTCAATAACAAAAAAGTAATTATTTCATAGTCTCATTGTATGTATGATTATTTTAATCATAATATAAATCAGAACAATCCTTAAAATCTTATAGGATTTTCGATTTTGACGATATCCCATCCTCTACAAATCCAATGCAACAAGTTTATTGACTTAAAAGTGCAATGTAATAGATAATAGTTTAACTCAGGCAAGAACATCTAACCACAAAATTAAACAGCAAAAGTAAAAATAATTTTCAAAACTGATTATTTGGTATCAATAAACGTACGAAGTTCTGGTGAAATTGAAGGTTTGTCAAATTTTCTAAACAATGTTAGTTTGATTTGAAAATGACAATATATTATCAAAACCTATAATCCATTATGATTTTTACGGATTGTTTGGAAGGTGAAAGCAGGTAATTAATTATAATTATAGATATTTACAGTAAGCACTTTTGAAATTTAAAACTAGTGACTTATAAATTGGCAAAATGTGTAAATACTGAATGGCAATTCCCAAATGATTATTTATGATGGAAATTAAAGTACTGCCAATTGAGAAGGCTATGGACCAATTGGCCTTTCTATTAATGCATTTATTGAAATGTGTAATCAATCTGTGTGCCAGATGAGTGTTCAAGTTCGTATTTGTTAAAACAAGTAGAATGATCGGGTTGCGATTGTTACGAAATATCTTTATACAAACAGTACTAGTTGATATATGAAACATATCTTTTAACTATAAATTAATTAATTAAAAAAAATTATGACTATTTAAGTGGAATCATAAGTACTTTTATAATTTTTGGTTGTGATTTATTTAAAATGGCGCAAGAAGGTGCATTTAGGCAATATATTGCAGGATTCACAGGTGTGTATCACAATGTAAATCATTTTTATAAAGATAGTTTTAACCAGCCATCAGTCAACCTAACTTCAATCCCGCGAACGGTCAACCGTATAGGAGGAATCTAACACTTTTCATGTGTTTTTCCCTCCTTATAGTTTAGTAAAGATAATTACTACCATATTGTTTTTAACTTTTCAGAATATATGTTTTTAGACATTTTATTAAGTTTTAGAATAAATTAATTAAAATTTATATTTTATTAAATAGTTTTACTAAAAAAATAGTGTATTGAGAGCCAAAATTACCTACCTCAAATAGTCTTTCAGGCATTGATAAAAGTAGAGGAATGTCATATTAACAGCAAAAAAGTTTTCTGTACAACATATTTTTTCGTTAGGGTAAATCTAACAGGTTGACCGATGGCGGGTTAAGGAAGAAGAAATTACTTTTAAGTTATAATGAGTGGAAGTAAATCTAGCTTAGTTGTATTTTAACCTTGATCTAAATGAAACATATGCATTATTGCGAGTGTGTTTACAAATATTGGTTAAATGCAGGTTCTTTCGTACTCAAACTTGTACTAAAAATAAATTTCTATTGAAATAAACAAGCATTACTTTCCCTTACACATTCTTATATTTTTATTATTTATCCTGTTATTTTATTTACTAAGTATGTTTTTTTAAATGATAACTATTTTCAGTGATTTTAAATGGTTTTCAAAATAGTTTTTTAAACAGCAATAATTTTATGATTATATCAGTATAACTGGTAACTGGGTTTTCCTAGTATGAAGAGCTTTGATCAAGAATACCTTCTGTTACATATGATGAATACATATACTAGGAAAAACTCAAAGAGTTGTTTGGTTTCTTCCCTGCACTGTAATTTACATGTTTGACTTTTATAAAATTGGAAGAAAGTGAAAGGTATCAAGAAAATGAAGGTAAAATTAATCGTGAAATGTTAAAAACAATTCAAATGTTAAAAACAATTCAAATGTTAAATGTTAAACAATTTTCAATTTACAGAGTTCAACAAAATTTGTTAAGGCAAAAGAAAATAATAATATGTTATTGAAGTCATATCTTAACTGAATAACATTTACATCTACATTCTATTCTCAACAAAATTTACCAATGTTGGTAGTATCTATTGCAGGTATTTTTTAAAAATAGAAAAACTTATAGACACACTATTGTTAGTTCATACTGAGAAGTCTTTATTATTGCTGTACTTAAATGACACAAAGGAGCAGGGATGTCACTAAACAGCAGGCTAGGGAGCGTTGCCTCCACTCCAATAATTTTAAAATAAAAAAAGTTGGGAAATTTGAGATTTTGAAAAAAAGATGGAATTTTGATATTGGGATTAAATTACCAATATTCACAAATAACAAGCAAGTTATAATTTCCAATCCAAAAATGTTGGGAAATCACAATATTTCTGAACAAAATAAATGCATTGTCTTCTTTTAAATGATGTTCTGGGAAATTTAGTTCCAACCCTTGTTTTTATGGCAACACTGACTCACCATGCCATGCACTGTGTCTGGCCGCCATACTAGTGTTGCCAGATTGGATTTTTTCCCCCAAAATGGGGAAGTTTTGAAGTTATTGAAATTTAATATTGGTGAAAAGAAAATGGTGGGGAATGGTATAAGGATTTTTTTTCAACAATGTGATGAACATGTTAAAATTCTTGTAAAAAATTTAAAACTCTTAAAGTACTCAATGTAGCATATGCAGCGTTAAAAACCCCTTATTTTTATGCCATGATGGCCGTGGTTGTTAAGGCGTCAAAGCTTTATCAATCGTCATGGCAACCATCAATTGAAAAGTTCTGGGTTCAATTCCCATTGACCCCGAATAATTTTCTAAATGGTTTCTTAACAGACATCATTGGCTGTGGTTCGGATTCTAGAGAAGTCCATTAAAAAATAAAACCGAGGATTTACCTCCAGGGCCCCATCTCCGCTGGGATTTATTCCATACAACATAACCCAGAGCCCCCTCTGCTTGTTAGAATCCTCACCACAGAAGTTGGGCCCCCCAAATAATTTGTTGTAACAATGTCCCTGCAAGGGAGATGTTTGGTTCTTTAATTTGTTAAATAAACATCAGTATAACTATTTGTGTGTCTGTGTAGAGCTGTATGGGTAAACTATAGAACTAATGACTATGAAACTTTGCAAGAAAATAAAAAATTGTTATATAGTTATACACCTGTGTCTTAGTTTCTTGAGAAATCAAATAGAATAATAAACAAACAAAAAATGAAACACTCATTTACGTTAGATTGAATGAATCAGCTTCTTGTTGTTAAACTTGCCAGTCTCTGTCCATTAAAAAAAAATAGCTCAGCTGAATAAAGATGTTAAGTTTAGTAAAATAATAACTTTTTTACACTAAAACTCTAAACTTCCTTGTATTTGATTAATCAGTACATATTAACAGCTGATTTAAAATAACACTGATTAAACAGCTACTTTGAAATATTTTTTATTTCCATGACTGTGTTTATGGAACTTAGCTTTAAAGTTATGATTAATTTTAAACATATATTAAAAAGAGCCATCATGACTTAGGCCTGGTTGTTTGGTTTCAAGAGTCAAATTTTTTATTATTTTAGGCACAATGTGTTAATGTACAGGATGTCTTTTTTAAATGGGCCACCATTGATATCTTGTGAACTATAAATCGACAGCATACTTTAAATGAGGAACCTTCCTTGTTTTTTGAGGATTTAAAAAATATGCAGTTAAAATATTTGTAAATGGTCGCCATATTCCAATATGGTGGTCAACTTTCAAATTTCTTATGAAACATGCTATATTTTATGATGATATGTTGTACAAGTTATTTTAAGACTTTGTTGTTCTTGGTGTGTTTTTTTTTTTTTATACGACTTAACGTTTAAAAATTACAGAGGTATAAAATTTAAAAACGCCATAACTGAGCGGAAGATATTTTTGTACGGAAACGTTTTGAACCAATGAAAATACTCTTAACACTAATAAAACATTGTTTATACAAACAAATAACTTTTTTAAATCAACAAATATGTTTTTTTAAACCATAATTCAGAATAAATTAAAAATGCAGTTGATAACAAATGTTCAATATCAGCTGTTCATCCTCATTGTTGCAAATTGTTATTTATCGAAAGCCCTCTGTTTATTAGGTTACAAGTTCTCATTTTAAAGTACAGTTTTTAATGTTTTTATATTGGAAATTGGAGGCTAACTTTCACACTTTTTTTGGTATTTCAAATTGTTGATTTTGGATATTACTGAATTCTGGATTCTTAATCAGCCGATATTTGCTTTCGAAAAATTTCGATGAACAACAATTTGCAACAATGAGAACCAACAGCTGTTATTGAACATCTCTTATCATCTTCATTTTTCATGTGTGACCAATCTGTAGTTTAGCCACTTAATTTTCTCTATATTATGGTTTTAAAAAATAGCAATTGTTGATTTTAAAAAGTTATTTGTTTAAACATACTTTATTAGTCTTGAGAGCGTTTTCATTGGTCCAAAACGTTTCCATACAAAAATATCTTCTGCTCAGTTAGGGTGTTTTTAGAACTTTATACCCCTCTAATGTTTAAACTGTTAGTCATATTGAAAACACACAAAAAAAGTCTTAAAATAATTTGTGAAATCCAAAATCATTATAAAATATAGGGTGTTTGATAAGGAATTCGAAAGTTGACCACCACATTGGAAAATGGAGGCCATTTACAAATATTTTGACTACATATGTATTTTAATTTCTCAAAAACAACAAAAGGTTCCCCATGTAAGTTTGCTGTCAGATTTATAGTTTTCAAGATGGTGGCCCATTTAAAAAAGACAGCCTGTATATATGCAAGAGGATGCAAGGTGGTTGGTTTGTTAAAGCAAACCCCTACAAAGTCCAAATTCGTTATATTATATCTACCTCTTAGAAGTTACATTCCCATGTAAAGGTTTTAACAATAATCTATGTATCCTTGAAAATAAAATTTTTAAAATAGCAAACGTAAAACAATGTCTGTGTCTACAGTCTATTTCTCTATAACACACTAGTGGTCCCTACTCACTGACTAACTCTGTAATCATAATGGGTACTGGCCTAAAATTTGGTAGGTAGGTCCTCCTTGGGTGGTAATTGCCATCATTATTTTACAAGACTTTTGCCATTCCATGCAAATTAAAAAAAGTAAGAAACTTTATTTCTTCCAATCCAAAATATCTACAATCTCAAAATTAAAGACTATGTGTGCCCCTTGAGTGTTCGGTTCTAGGATAGGTAAAGGTTTTTGCCAATAATCTTTGTGACTACAAATTGTGTGAACAAAAGTAAAACTTATTGGAGCAAGGGCGTTCAGCTAGTAACAAATAAATGATACTTTAGTTGGTTCTTTGTTCAGGGAGAATAAGCTTAGCAGGACAGTAGTTTATGGATTTTTTTGTTTAATCATGGATATATCTTTGTCTGCTGGGGGTGAGAAGAAAATTTTGTACCCATCCTGATACTACAGCAGATCTATCTGGATCAAATTAAAATTGTCCCTTTATACCTAGGAAATTTATATTGATCTTATTGGAATCATTACCCTTTTACCTAGTAAATTGTATTTGAAAAATATATAGGCCATTGTAGACATACTGAAAAATATATACCATTTTTTTCTATACGGAGAAAACATAGGCTATTGTCCACTATATTGAACATGGATATGTTTTACTGCTGGAGGTTAAGAGAAAATCAGGCCGATACAATGGTAAAAAATAATACAGGCCATTGTTTACTATAATGCAAAAATATAAGCCATTGATTCTATGTTGGAGGGAACACATATCCATGATTCAATGTTCTTTAGTGAAGAGGAGATGCTGTAATATTTTTTTTATGTTTGCAACCATTATTATTTTTATATCTATTTATTTGTGTATAGACTATATTTATAAGAAGCAGATGAGAAAGAAATTATCAAAAGAAAATGTTAATGAGTTTCCAAACAAGAGTTTCTCACAAGTCATTTCCAATGTATAATAAAGAAATTACAAATAAGAACATTTGACTGTCCGAATGTTGTCATTTGCCAGTGCCTATTGTTTTATCTGGCTGTTGTATTTCTAATAGTAAGATAGATTTTCAAACATACTTTGAAACTCAGGAGTTTTGATTTCCTCAAAATTTCTAGCAATTATAAGAAAATAAATGTTTTAACCCTACAGAGGTCGCACGGCTTCAAAAGTTCCGCAGGATTCCATTTTGCTTTTGTTGTCAAGCAGTGGAGTTAGTGAGAACAATGGCGGTCAAGATATTCTCCAACCAAGGTCTCCTCCTTCCGCAAGCCAAATATTAGTTAGTTTGTGTTGAATCTACAGTAAATACGAAAGTCTGTTTGTGGAGTGTGGTCTTTATTACTCCAGCATAAATTACTCAAAACCCGTATATTTTAACAAAGGCTCAAGATACCTTTTTTGTAGCCCTTTTGATTCCCTATCGGATGATGTAACTGTCAAAACAATCTATGAAGGATTTGTATTTGTTACTAAACTTGCAATTAAAAGCCGTTTTTTTTTTTTTTTTTTATTCATTCTTTGAATACATAATTAGGAGCTTAAATAAACACAGAAACATAATACAGAAATAACACTAATAATTAAAGATATAAACTGCTTAGCTAGACAAAATAAGAAAATATAAACTAATCACATCATGGTAAACAAAAAGTGTAAACCAGAAAAAATACTAATCACTTAAAATAAAACTTAACTTAGATACAAAGAAAATTAAAAAATACTTCTCAGTAAAAAAACAAAATTTACATTTCAAAGAATAAAAATAATGCACTTCCTAGGGCTTTTGCCCGTTTTGAGGTTCATAACACAGAAAAAAATAATACAACAGAGATTCTAGGGGTTTTTTTGGGAGCAGTTAAATCACTTGTTAATACGTATTGCTAAATAATTAAACAAATTCAGTAAAATTCTGAATAAGCATCCAAACTATAAATTACAATTTATATCTAAATTTATTTACTTAACAGTATACATACATACACTCATATATAACTTCATATACAAACACATACACACCCTTACCACATACACATGCTTAAAAAACACACACACACAGACACATTATATCTGTAAAAAATGCTTATATCAACATACATAACTACTTTTTTTAAGTTTTAATTTACTAAAATGTTTCACCATAAAAATCTTCCGTTACAAGACCACTTTCATCAAATTCTCAACATTATCCATGCCCAAAAGATAGCTCTTCAAAAGTTTGCTAAACTTGTTAATTGTAGTAGGCCTACATGTCTTAATATTTTCCGGAAGTTGGTTATAAATTCTTGGAGCGATGTTAGTACAAAACTTGAAATATATAGACAATTTTGCCCTGGGTATGAATGCTTTATTGCCACGTCCAAGCAAATAAACAGAAGTTCTGCTTTTCAGATCTGAAAAATTACCACTCCTTATATAAAATACTTTCATAACTTTAAATATGTATAAACGTCAGGAGGCAGTACAGTTAGGTGTCTGAATAATAGTAAAGACGAAACCCTCTCCTTTTTATGCATAATCAGTCTCACAAACGTTTTTTGTGCTACAATTATTAGAGGAGTAAGTCTGTAGTTTGAATTTCAGTTAGACATAACTCCTACACACCTCATTTCATCTGGTAAGACTATATTGAAAATAGCTTATAATAACACTAAGCATACAACAATAGAAACTAAAATTCAAACCATTATCATGAATGATTGCTCTCTCAGCCGTTAGGTCAATGAAGTCATGAAACAAAATTATTGTAGTTGAATTTATTAACTATTAAAGTAATTATTTAATTATTATTTATTTTGCAACTCGTTCAAGACGGATAGCTTAAAAATAACAACAAGCTAAACTCTGTTTTACCAAATAAACAGTTACATAATATGTAAATACTGTATCTATATATTAGGAATTTAAATTGCTTTGGAATTCCAAATGTTTTTATTTTCATTATCACAATATTATTTGTTTTATATTAAGTGTTAATTGTTGTAAGTACATGGAGTTAATATTTAAACATCAATCAAATTATTGAATATTAATTACTAATGCCTAGTGCACAAGAATTTGTATCTTATTTTCGAAGTCTACTAAATTATGGATCAATATAAATGTTTAAAAAAATATTGATAATAAGTTGTAATAATTAAATAAAAAATATTGTAACAAGTGGTGTAATATGTTGTTTGTATTTATTTATAGCTTAATATTTATTGTTATTTTTCTTAATTTTAGCATGCTGTTCGGTGCTTCTAGCAGGATCTTGTTTTGGATGGGTAGCACCAATATTACAAGACCTTATCGGTCCTAATAGTGAAATACCAATGACATCCTCTCATAGCTCTTGGATGATTTCAATCATCGAGGTAGGAAATCTCTTGAGCCCTATACCTGCTGGAATTCTTGCAGACAAGTGGGGAAGAAAACCATTCATTTTAGCCACAGGACCACTATACTTTTTAAGTTGGGTTATAATCCTTTATTTTCACAATTTTGTTTCTCTATGCATTGCACGTATAGTTCAAGGATTTGCGATGGGAATTTCTATAACAGTTGTACCAACATATATTGGTGAAATTTCAAGCCCTAAAATTAGAGGATCTATTTCCAGCCTCTTTCACAATTCGTGGTACCTAGGACATCTGATTGAATATTGTTTGGGACCCTTCATGTCTTACCGTACATTTACATACACTACAGCAGCCATACCCATTATATTTATGTTTTTATTCTTTTGGCAGCCAGAATCACCTTATTATCTACTGATGAAAAAAAAACACAGAAAAGCTGCAATGTCTCTCGTCGTTTTGAGAAACCAACCATCGATGGAATTTGTTGCTGAAGAATTAGAAGTGATGAGGCAAGCGGTGGACAAAGAAACAAAGTACAAACCAAAGTTTAAGGACTTAGTTGCGACTCCTGCCGATAGGAAATCTATCCTTATTATAATAGTTCTTGGAGCCGTAAGAGTAATGAGTGGTACCATGCCGATAATGACATACATGTCCCAAACATTTTCAAAACTTAGTGCAACTGATTTCTCCCCTGGCCAAACAACAATCATGATCGGGGCATTCATGTTTGTTACAAGTTTTTTCAGTACAGTTATTGTAGATATATCTGGAAGACGACCTCTCATTTTCATTTCTACTTTAGGGGCTGGAATCACTTTGTTTCTGGCTGGAGGATACTTTTTTCTTGATAAAAAAACAGACATTGACGTTTCAGATTACAATTTATTTCCTGCTATTATTATAATTATATTCAGTTTATTTGTCACTTTAGGTCTTGGTCCTGTCACGTTAATGTATCAGTCAGAACTGTTTTTGTCAAACACTCGTGGCCTAGCGTCTAGCGTGTCAGCTATGAACCTTACTATTTGGTCATTCTTTGTTCTGAAATTTTACCAAGTTTTTGATGACAGTGTTGGTGTATTTGTTATATTTTGGATATTCTCGGCTAGTTGCATCTTCGGATGTATTTTTATTTATTTCATTGCTCCAGAAACAAAGGGAAAAACATTTTCAGAAATCCGAGAAGAAATGATACATAAAATTGAGAGCAAAAGAAACAAAGTACTTGAGGAAAACTTTATTTATCCTGTTTAGAAACTTTAAACAAACTGAAGAAATATCCACTTAAATTAAACAAGGTAACGTTTTAAATATTTGTTAAATAAACGCATTCCTTAAAGGTCAGTGTCAGGACTTCATAATAATTTAGTATTATAAATTTGAGTTTCAACCAATGATCTGATATATGTGATTTAAAAAATAATTGAATTAAATAAATAACTTTTTGCAAATAATATGAAGAAAGTTATTTTACTTCTTTATTCGTGCGAAGGAGATTCTAATAAAATATTAAATTGCTAAAAACTGTCAGTTTTATTAATCAGAATGTGTTAAGCTGGAGGCTCTCAATAAAATGGATGTGTTTTAAAACATTTTGTAAAATTTAATAAAGAAGTTTAAGTAAATTCAAACTGTATAATATGAATGAATTACCCTTACATTTTTTATTTATTGTTTTTATAAAAGGTAAGTATTAATAGATGAAGAAAGAAGGAAATTAAAATTACCTAACTAACCCAGTCTTAATATACCCAATAAAAGCTAACTATACAAGATTTACCCAAGGTTATAGCAAAGAGTTGAGACAACACTAGACTTGTCTAGCTATTAACATTACACTGCACAATGTTTTGTTTGTATTTTGTTAAAACAACATTTTTTGTGAGAAGAATACATCCTAAAGGAAAAATTACTTTTAAAATAAAAGAAAAAATGGTTTGATTCTCACGAGGTACACTGTTTATTTTAGATATCCTGCCAAATATAACTTAAATAACCTTGAGCTTTTAGTTCTGAGCGCGGTTAAACCCGCAGAATGTGTCCTTCCCTGTGACTGGCGCTGTTTTAACCGCACGTCTATCCCATTCAATTTACATTGGTTCAGTCATTGTCTAGAGCAATTTGTTTTACCTGAGTAGTTTTTAGGAACCCTTCTACGAGTCCAGGTCCAGGAGCCTAGGAAATTAGCAACTACAAAGCAACTTACGATGTTCAAATTGGGCTCCACCTTGCTAGTCATTCATATGAAGACCCTCCTATGCCGTAGCTCTGGAAGTGATTGATTTAACCATGCTCAGCTCGGAAAATGTTAAGCTCCTAAATAGTGGCGGAACTAAAGCCTTTGGCTAAATTTTGCCTTAATATGACATCATTAGATATCGGTAATTTATATTTTACATTTAAATTTCATTTTCAAATTGACGTTGTATTTTGTCCTAATTATTGTTGCATGTAGCCAATAATGCGGAGAAATTATTATAAATTTTTTTAAATACCTTTACCTTATGCCAGTCAGAATAATAAAGGTGGAGGAGTAGCGTAGCACATTTAAAACCAAACATCAAGCTCGGACCCTCACAACTGTGTTAAAAATTTCAGCTATAGCAAACTTGAGGGGCCTGCCCTAACCACTGTGAAATACTTCTCCCTATAATCATCAAAATTGACCTACTTGAGCCAATAAGGATAAGTGTGATTGTATTGAAAACATTTTATTAGAAGTCACCACGCCACCTGAAATATATATAGAGGAAAAATAATGACAAACTTTTTGTTGGTAATATTTTTTCTCGTATACTTTAAAGGAACTTTTATCCAGCAAATTACTGTACTTCTAATGTTGAAATTCTTAATACTTTAAACTATGGATTACTCCAAATATTGAAAATATTGTATGGTTGAAATATTCACTATATAAATTATTAAATTTGAATTACTGTGTTATTATGATAAATTATAAAACAATTTTTGTTGTGCAAACATAAACTCCATACTGACTTTGTAAGTTTTACCGACACACTCAGGAAGTTTCCATCACTATCTATGTTCAGGGAATTCAGGCCAGTGAGTCACTTTTTTCAAACAAATGTTTTTTGAAAGGACTGGAATGGATTCGCCTTTTTTTTTAGTTGCAAAAAAGTTTTGAATTCCACAAGTTAGGAATAGACTTTTTTTAAATTACACTAGCAACAAAAAATCTTCATTCTTTTAAAATTCAAAGATATTGTAATTTCATTAAGAGTTTTTTATTCCGTTTGAAATTTGTGAAATTCATTTTAATTTCCTGTAAAAGATTTTATGAGAAAGATGTAATTCTTACAAATTACTAAAATAAATATATTGAGCTTAGATTGATTAAATATGTTTTTGGTTTCAAAGAAATTGTAAAACTGTTTGTATTTACTATCCTATATTGATTGTTAGTTTAAATAAATAACGAATTGAGAGTAGGAGGAGATGTCACTTACTCATATGTTATTGAAGTTTGTGAGTTTTTCTTAGTAATAATCATCTTAATCCAAATCTCAATAAAAAGATAAAACAAAACCAACTACCATAAATATTTGAGTATTTGGGGTATAGTTAATTAATAATTTGTGATTTCGATTATTGCATTCTACTTACATTATAAATATTTTATTTTTTGAAGATTGTACAAAGATTAAGCTATTTATATATTTATTTACAAACATTATTTCGGCACCATAGATTGTTTTACCATCCAGTCTAATTTAAATACTTTTGCTTTGACTATTGGCAAATTAAATTTCTCTCTCCTCTTTTCTTCAGCCACTGTCTGGCCTCTGCAGTACTGGTTCCAGTAGCATAATCAACAGCCGGACCCAAAGTTGTGGTCAGGTATTCGTCGAATGCGGCACATTTCTCTGGTGTGTTGAACCATGATGAAGAGCCCCAAATTATAACACCATCAGTTCCACAGGCTCTTGGAATTAACAATGAATGCAATAAATCCACCTAAACATTATGAGTAACACAACGTTATAGAGTAGCTTTATTATAAATTTTTCATATTAGTTGTTTAATAAACATGTCAAATTAAAATTAAGTAGAGCTATCTTTTAAAATGTTCATCGATAAACAATAATAATTACGGTATGTAAATAAATAAACATTTTTTTAAATAGGATTGTAGAGCATCAAAACTAATCAAATTAAAGAACACAAAGAGGAATTTTGGACAAGTATACATAATATACTTGGTTTAGACTACAGTGCCTGATATCTATTTTAGTCACTGAATTTGAATGAACGAGGTACAAACTACATAACCTCCTATTTGATTTTCACATCCTACCAATCAGAATATCACTTCAGTTTGACGCCTTTATACCAAATTAAATTTTAATGATGCCATCTAAGTTTGGCCTAAGTAAAACCAATTGCTTTTAATCTATCTTTCTAGCTATTTTTGTATGTGCGAGGTGTGATAGAAAAAAAAACGATAAATAAGTTTATTACAAACAAAGTAATAAGTTTAAAAAGGATTTGAATTATGTTAATCTACTTCAAAGTACTGTCCTTGGCTAGTGATTCACTTGTCCCAACGTTGAATCCATGACTGGGAGCATTTCTGGAAGGCTTATTTTGGAAGGGCTTTCAGCTGCTGGGTCGGGGCCATCTCAATGATGGGAATTGCATCAAAACATTTTCCTGTTAGCACGTCTTTTATTTTTAGGAAGAGCCAGAAGTCGCATGTTGCTAAATCTGGTGAGTAAGGCCGATGTGGACAGACAGGATATAGTTTTTCCGGTCAAAAACTTGTAAATCGTAATGAAGAAGGAAACCATTGGCCCACTTTTCTGATCTCTTTCTTCGCACATCATTTCTTAAATATTCCAGTACTATCTTGTAAAAACTCTCATCGGACTATGCCCTCACTATTGAAAAACACATTGACCTTGATGTTCCACTTTGACTGATATATGCCTTTTTAGGGTGAAAGGAGTTACTGGTTTTCCATTGAGAACTCTGAATTTTTGTCTCAGCATCATAGCCAAAGACAAAACTTTCATTTCCAGTACAATTGCGGCCATGAAGTCCAGCTCTGCATGAAGGTGATCCTTCAATTCCGTGCTAACAGACACGATTTTCCTTCAGTCAAAAGCCTGGGAACAAATTTTGCATGCAATCGTCTCATTTGCAAATTATCTGTTAAAATGCTTTGCATGGACCTTATGAGACGTTAAGTTCTTCGGTAAGCTCTCGAATAGTCATTCGTCTGTTTGTATGAACAAGTTTGGCCACTTTTTGTACGTTTTCATCTGTTTTAAGGCTTAAGAACTCCATGACTGTTCCTTGTCTTTAACCTACTCATTTTCACTTTTGATTCGCTCACAGAACATGTTCAAACTTTATACTGCCTGTCTCAACAGATCAGGCTATCGGCCATATTAGATCAAATGGATCTAGAGTTAGAAGTTACTGCTATAAAAATGCATCCACCTTATTTTTTTATCACACCTCATATGTATTTTGTTTACTACATTGTGAGGATTGTACAACATTACCCAGAGTAACAAGGCTTCAATCTCGACTATTGGTTAGTTTTTTATTGCTAATTGTTTATTGGTAACTGTTTACAACTGATTTAAGCTTTACTCAAGCAGACCAAGTAAGAAATTATCATTATAGTTGGATTTAACCTAAGTCCAGTTTTTACTTCCAAACTAGTTAACCTGACAGAAAATGGCTAATTGAAGCATACTTGGCTAGTATTGGTGTTAAAATAAACACTTACTAATGTCATTTACATTGAAATTCTACAAGATCTAAGCTGAAAACATTAATTCTAGTAAAAATAAAATTGCATAATTAGCTGTTAAAATTTAATAATAAAATGAACAACTATTATTTGGAGATGTGCTTTGTACTTTAGTTGTACCATTGTATGTAGTTGATCTTATTGGTTTAGTCTTTGAGATTAGGAAGCAAGGTAAATAACAAATATTAATAAGTTTCTTAAATTATAATGTTTAAAATTAGTGGTGTTTTGATCTTGTTTTTAACAAGTTCCGTTCTGAGCGCGGTTAAAGCCGCAAAAAATGTCCATCGCCATGTCAGAGTGCAACCGCACATGCACTATTTTATTTTCTCACTATACTATAGAATAGAGAAAGGATAGCGATCGCAAAAAAATCGATGTTGAGATTTTTGTGGAAATATCCGTTTTGGGACTCCATGAGTTTGTGGTTTTTACAAAATGTCTGTCTGTATGTACACAAAGCTAGAGAGAAAACTATTCTATCGATTTCGAACAAATTTGCACCGAACATTTCAATCAGGCCTGCATAGATGCAAGAAAAAAGGTTTTGAAAAATTTTTAAAAACAACCCCCTTTTACGCAAAAAAACCCCAAAAAATCAGCTTTAATAATTTTGATAAAATTTTGCTTATTTGTAGCCCTTAATGTACCCTAGCAAATGAAAAAAACCGCATCTTTCTAAAAATTCTCGTTTAGCTAATAATAAAAATAACTGATTTTTGGGGTTTTTTTGGAAGAAAAGGAGGTTGTTTTTCAACATTTTTCAAAACCATTTTTGGTGCATCTATACAGACCTAATTGTCGTGTTTGGTGCAAATTTGTTCTAAATCGATCGAATAGTTTTCTCTCCAGCTAATAATAATAATATTTATTAATTAATCTCATACTTTAATATCACCTTGCCTACCCCTCCTGCAATTATAAAGTCACAGTGAATCTGTTTAATAATTTAATATGTTTGTGAGAAGGTATGTGCCAGTTCCTGGTACCGTTTATTTACTTTAAATTGGAAAAGAGGGGATTTAGTCATTGCCTATGGCCATATTTTGTACCTCAGTAATTAGTATAGATCCTTCTACGATTACTGTTATCATAGCCTAGAAGAATATCGACTACAAAGAAAGTTATAGTCGTTCAAAAACTGCCGCATTTGAACCAAGTTTACGACCACTCTGCCAATATTTTCACAATTTAGGATAAGTTATTAATTAAAATCAATTATTTTTATCACTTCTATTCATATCATAAGATATTTCACCATATTAATGAAAAATAAATTTAAAAATAACGAAATTACGTCTAAACAGTTCATTTTTTTCGCTTTGTCCTCATTTTAACTTTTTTTCTTGGTTTATGAATGATGGTATTTTTATATAAATCTAAATTAATATATTATGTACATTTTTAAAATATTTTCATAAGGACAGCGGGAAACTTAAAAATAAAGAACTTATATCTTAACAGTTCATTTTTAAAAATGTAATGGTTTTTAATTAGAACGTTATGATGTTTGATATAGTCTAGTTTTTTGTAAGTGTGATTCAAATAAATGGGAAAACAAATATGTGAACTGTCAATCTATATGTATATACAAGGTGACTCGCGAGTGGTTGGCACAACTTCAAAAGATGATAGGGGACCTAAAAAAAAGCCAAATTGTTTATTTATATATGTTCATACAAACAATTAAGCTTTTTTAACCCGTCCAGAAGGCTACATATTGCGAGCAAACGATTAAGTAAAGAGTCTGAAGAACATATTTTGTTTAACCACAGTGGCCCAAAAGACATTTTGATGGGTGGAACATATATACACTTTTTTTTAATTTCAAGAATTGCACGATTGTAAAAGTCTTCAAAAGCAATTTCTGAAAAATTGGCAACCTTACAATTTTGCTTTTGTATTTTTATTTACTACCATTGAACATTTTTACTTTAATAAATACAAATTTTATCAAATATTGCTAAACCTATATCCTTACTAAACTAATGTAAATTAATTTTATCCAAACGCTTCCATTCTTTTTACGAAAAAAGTCTTACAAATTGGAAAAGTGTTTTTGACCCATAGTGTTTTAAACGGTTGGAAATCTGATCAAAGTTTTTTTTTAAGTTTAACAGTTTAGTTTAAAATGTCTTTATTTGATATCCCACTCAACCTAGTACTTTACCATTTAAAATTCTAAATTAAATTTTTTTGTGCGTAAAAAAACATGATTGTGGAAAATTGCCCAAGTTGGGTATTGCCACAGATAAAAAGTTTCTTTTATTGCATATCAATCTAAAGGAAATGACATCGCGTTTGAGTAAATACTGTGACTTTTTCAAGTTGTTTGAAAGGCAATTGTACATTTAAAATACATAGCTCAACTAAATTCATGGTTTGAAATTTTAGTTTCTCTAATTTTCAGCTTCGTCTGTTTAGGTTAAGTGGCTAGTGCTTTTTAAAATTCAATAATTATTCTTCAATTATTTTAAAGTCAAAATACCTAGACTATTATTTTTTTGTGCTGTGTTTACACCAATGTTAAAAGGTTTTTCTCAATTTCTGATTCAAATGGCGTCGGTTACTATGGTAGCAAATAATATGAAAATAGATTTATATAGAATAACATTTCTCAGACGTTCGTTATAAGCCGTTCTTTCTCTCGAATGTTGAAAGATATCAAATTCCCACTTACTTTGTTGTGGATGTTTGCTTTCCAGGGAGAAGTATCCCTGTACACAATGTTTATCTAAAATAACTTTTTCGCAAATACAGCTCATTTATTTTGCTTTGTCTTCATTTTGCGCTTTGTCCTCATTTTATCTTTTTCTCTTGGTTTATGAATGATTAGTAATTTTATACAAATATAAATTAATATATTATGTACATTATATAATAAAATTCCAATAAAAACTTCTTTAGAAAAAGAAAAATTTATAACAATTATATTATGATAAAGTAACAAAAAAAAATTTATTTTGTGTCATTGCTATTTTGATAATTTACGAATTATGTTATA
>JAGFPH010001382.1:278559-292814 GCA_018207615.1 Philaenus spumarius
ATACGAAACAGGTTGCTCTGGTGGTCCTAGTTTGATGCGAACAACAGCAAAGTTTCAAGAATGATTTCACAAACAGCCACCAAGTATTGTGGAAATGATAAGTGTTGGTCGAGAAGTTCCATTGTACTGGTTGTATTTATTTTAACTCAGCATAATGGATATGTAGGTCATCCAAAAAAAGGTCACTTATTGAACATGGACATCTTTGAAAATGAACATCAGTAATACGTCTTTGAGACCTTCTATAGGATTCCCGTATAGAATACAAACTGGTTAATCTTTAAATGTAAGGGACAAAAAAGAAAGATTAGTTTATTGTGCCTCAATTTGTTAAAACAGCGAAAGAAGGAAGCTATAAAGCAAGCTCAATCTGCACTCTGGTCACACTTGACATTAAAAATGCCTTCAATAGCGCATCCTGGAGAGGGATTGTCTAAGAACTCGGTAGGAGAGATGTAAATAAATATCTGGTGAGGATAATTATGAACTATCTGGAGGATAGGAAAATACTTGTTGGAGATAGCAAGGAGTTCTATATGACCTGCGGTGTTCCTCAGGGTTCGGTTCTTGGCCCACTCCTGTGAAACATTTATTATGATGGCGTCCTGCAGGTTCAAACTCCACCAAACATAAAGCTGATAGGTGATCCTGACGATCTGGCAGTAGTAGTTAAAGCCAAAAGCAAGGATGAAGTAGAAGCCACGCTTATTGAAACCATTGCGAGTATAAGAAAATGGCTGGGAAATAAGAAACTCAGCTTAGCGGCACAAAAGACTGAAGACCTATTACTCCATAGGGAATGCGTCTGGGAGATAAGTATTGTTGTGGATGGTATAGATATACCTAGTCAGAAATCCTTGAAGTATCTTGGCATTGTTTTTGATAGGAGGATTTCAATGACTGGACATATTGAAGCAGCTGTTAGGAGGACTGAAAAGACAGTAAAGGCCTTAGAGCGGCTAGTGAAAAATACCAGCAGCCCTAGGAGCAGCAAGAGGAAAATCTTAATGAGTGCGCCATATGCTGTCCTACTATATGGAGTTGTTGTCTGGAAGGATGCTCTTAAAGTTGCTAAATATAGGAAAATGCTGGAGAGGCTGCAGAGAAGAATGGCTCTTGGAACTATTGGAGCTTACAGGACAGTATCAACAAACGCGGCCATTGTACTAGCTGGAGTACCTCCTATCGATCTTCTTGCTGAAGAGAGGTATATGAGATGTGGGCCACAAAGGATGGGCAGAGAGGATGCCAGAAGAAATATAACAAAACAGTGGCAAAAAAGGTGGATTTCTCCAATGAAGGTCCAGAAAATTGGACAAGGAAACTGGTGCGAGATCTAGGAACATGGACATCTAGACACTTCAGTGAGGTAGACTATTATATTACACAGGCCCTCACGGGGCATGGCGAGTTTGGGAGCTACCTCCATAGATACAACATTAGGGACAACCCGGAGTGCCTCTGTTGGGGAATGGAAGATACTGTGGAGCACATTTTTCTCAGGTGTGCTAGATGGGAATGTGACAGAGAGGAGCTAAGATTGCAGTTGGAAACATACCCGATATTGAAGATCTGGCCGAACTAATGTTACGAAGTGGAGACGATTGGAGGGTGATTGCCAAGTTTGTAAGATGTGTACTGTACTGTCACAAAAGACCACTTAGGCGATGTACATATACCACAATTGACATAATAACAATAACTGTGAGAGGGGGAGGGTTTTTAGCCGGTAGGAGTCCGACACTACCCTAGTAGGGAATACAGGGTGTCCATGATGGATTTCCCTTCCCCCAGGAAAGTAATAGACCAAGTGACCTAGCCTGAAGTAATGTCTCAACGGTCCCACGCTGGGTCTACTGATGGTAAAAAAAAGAAGTTTATTGTGCCTCAATGTTAGCAATGAACTATGGAATGGCTACAAAATGTATGGTTTTCAGAAGACAGTCAAGTCCACCTAAGCAGTTTCATCAACAAACAAATAAGGCATTTTCTTTAATTTCAACGTCTCGATGATGTCGTAGAGAAGCTACAACATAGTGAGCATGTAACAGTATGTTGCGCTGTATCAGGGATAGGTATACTGAAACCTAATTGAAGAAATCTTAAAAATGTTAGCAGATTACACAATGTTAAAAAGGAATTAAGGTGCCTGCATTCTTTTTGCTCCAGGGTGCTCGATGCCTCGCTACACCACTGGGAAGGTTCATTGATTAAACAAAATTTTAAGATTATAATAGTAGAATATAAGTCACATATTTTTCTGCACACTTTACTTACTTTTCATTTTCCAATTTTACGTTATCTGAACATGGCATTTGATTACGGATTAATCTATAATTGTCACAGTATGGAAATTCATAATACCCCCATATTGCATTCGGGCGTTGCACTTTTGCCACTTTTACAGACTCTACTAAGAACTTTTCAGCATATTCATGGAAACTTGAAACTGCCTATAAAGAGAAGAAATAACATTTTATTATTTGTATTATAAAGAAAAAATAATTTCTGTCTAAAAGTTTGGTTAAATAAGTCAATTATAGAAGGCCTATTCTCATAATGTTTAGTTCGAACATTTACCGTCATTTATTTGTAAAGAAACAAAAGGCAACCTTTTGAGAGTATAAATCATCTCTCTTTATCAAGTGAAAAAACTAAAGTAAAACATTTAAAGGGTTGAGAAGCCAAGGAGTATAAGTGTAGTGAATTTAGTTTTGAGAAAACTCAGTTTAAAGTTAAACTGTTGTAATCAAATATAGGTAAAACCATGATCACTAAAACTAGTATATTATGTTTAATTGCTAGGTTCTAGACTAACATAATAAGAAAGATGAATTTTACTTTCGTCCTCTTATTCTTTGTTATCAGCCAATATTTGATAAAAGTTGTCACTTGTACCCCTGGGCTGTTAACACATTCACTGCTAAGGATGCACATGTGAGCTTGACACTGAACCCCATATTGGTGGAATTTTCTATACACAGAGCATTGAGTGCTTCGCCTAATGTGCTATGGACTCACATGTGTGTCCGCTTTAAAATATTAGTGATTATTACATAGAAAAGTTCAGAAATAAAAATAAAGTAATTTCTACTCATTTAGGCTATAAATATAAAAAATAAAAGGTCAGCTCCTAGCATAGGGAATACAAAATTTGCGTAGCAGTGAACGTGTTAGCAGGAATTAGAATTTATGTAATAAAACATAGGTTACAAGTAAATTTCCTATGTAAAGTAAAGCGACTTGCATCACATGTATCTCTTGGCTTCTAAGCTAAACAGCTCTTCTACGTACTAAATATTTTTGTCACTAGATCCCAGCACTTGATAGACTTACAGTTATATTCCCTGGCCACAAACATTTTAAAGTACTGAAGAGCCAGTTTCTGCACTTAAAACTCCATTATTCAAAATTCATGTATCATTATACTTGTTAGGCAGTTTTATACATATTATATACCTAGTATTATAACTTTACTAAATTGATATAGTTCTTAATTTAAAGCAACAAACATTTTATTTCAGGAAATGGCTGTATTTCAGTATTATGTGATATTTTGTGACTAAACTGGAAGCCAATAGATATCCGACGAGGGGTTATTTTATTTTTAGGTGTTAAGCTCTTCACATGAACAAAAATGTATTAAACAATGTTTAACTACAAAAAATGTGTCAAGTCAGACTAAAATAGCTTAGTATGTACAATATACTGCATTAATTAGAAAATATTATGTAAAAATTACAACAAATATGAACATTTTATGGGTTTTCCTAGATAAGGCTCAACTCAACAGCGATTTTCATGTAAAAACCACTTAACATGCATTTTTTTAATCAAGGACTAAAAGATCTGAAAATGTGTTTAAAGGTTGCATACTTGTGGCGCCCCCATTCTGAGGAGGGTATTTTATACCCCCTGAGTAAATTGTGAATTGTGTGTGATTTGCACCATTCATTTTTAACTATGCCCCTGCATCAAAGTTATACACAAAGAGTGACAAGGCCTAGATCTCAAAGTTTGTTTTCTGTTTAGTTAAAATTATATCTGTTGGCTTTATATTTTCCAATTGATAACGAGAGGTAATATATGTATTCTCAAAATATAGTGTATTATTTATTTAAGGCAAATACCCGAACAAAAATTTGGAAAAATATGATCAATCCACCATTAAAAACTAATTTAAAAAACAGAATTACAGTGTGTTTGAAATATACATTATCATTGTGTTCATTAATTTGTTTAGTTTTGCCATGGGAAAAATATTAGTTCTTACTTTATTTTTGAAATGAAATTATTTTTAAATGTATGAACTTAATCTTAAAGTACTGAAATAAGCATTACGGTATCTAGCGGAAACCAGAAGTTAAAAATGTTTACCAGATGTTCAATTATATGAACAGTTTCTTTATACAGTAGGCTTTATTTCACAACATAAAATATCTAGTCTTTCAATCTTTTTTCCTCATATTCAATGCTATTGTTTTGTTTTTTTTTTTTATTTATGATCGTCATCATAAAATTGAAAATAATTTGGCCCCCACTAGGATCGAACTCAACACCGTTTGTTATAGTAATGTGATTGTGATGACTGTACCAAATTGGAGATGCTAAATTTTTGTCGATAAATGGGGTATTATAAATGTAATAGTTGTTTAAAACAACTTAGAAGTGAGTGTGATTTAGTAGAATAATAAAGTATTTGGACAATTTTTGTTTGGACATATCTAATGTATATATTACAGCTTGGTAAGTAAAACTGGAAAAGGTAACTCTATTTTATACATTCTCAAACCTCAAGGGAACAAAACCTCTTTTCCTGTTACAGGAATGACTATTAACTTTTAGCATATTATCCAGTACTTTATTCCACCTATTTATTGGTCAAATGCCTTCAGCTTCTCCATTTTGCAACCCTTATGAGTAATTTTAAAATATTTAATGGCACTACTAGGTAATCTGCAAAGAAAGTCTATTTACTTCTGACTCTTCCAAATAAGTTTTGTATCCGCCAAACAAATGATTAGCACTGGCACAGATGTTTTACCGTTTCTATTCTTGCCCTAAATCTATTTTTTTTTTTAAATTTCACTAGACAGTGTATACTTTAGGAACTACTAAGTATCACTCACCGCAACAGACCTCATCAGATTTGTGAAGGTTGCGTTATTGTTGCAGTCTTGGAAAACGGGTCAAAACTCTTCCTGGATTTGTCATCCCTCAATTTAATCACATGCACAATGTAAACATTTCCACTCTGAGGAATGGGTTCTAGACTGTAAAACGGGAATTTTTTCTTAAATCTTGCAAAGTTTCTTCTTGTTTGTGTAGTGTACTTTATTTAATCTGTATACATAGTTGCAATTATACTGGCTGAGCAGCAGGTGTCCAAAGCTGATGTCTTTTGGTACAGACAATGTAAACAATTAGGAGACAAATATGGAGTAGGTTTAGGCAAACGTTTACTATCTTGGAACTCGATGGAATTAAGTCTCTTAATGAAGAAAATTAAAACGGAACAATCAGAAAATTTCTTATTGGCAGCAAAAGGGAGAAAGTACCGCAGCATTTATGCAAATTTAAATTTACTTTTGGGGGAAAAGGTGTATTTTAATGATAACTTTACAATAAGGGAAATAAAATTGATATTTAAGAGTAGGGCAGAATTAATATTTTTAAATTATAAACCGTGGGTTCAAAAGGGAAATTTCATGCGTTCGTTGTGTAATATGGGAGTAAACGTATATGTTTTTCACTTCATTGCAGAATATCCGATATTAACAGAGTTTAGAAAGTCATGTTTTCATCGAAAAGCATTGTCTAAACCAGAGTTTGAGGAATTTATTAACGGTAGGGATTGGTCAACTCTTTGTACTCAGTACTCTTGGCGGTATTGAAGAAGTCTTATATAATAGTTTAATTTTTCTTAATGTTTATTTTGATACTTTATAATTGTGTGAATGTGTATATACATATAATTTTAATCGTTTTTGTGATTAGTGTTCTAAGAATAAGAGATGTTTAAGTTTACTTAATGGTATTTTGATATATTTATGTGTTTGTATATACATGAAGCAATGCTTATGTTTAATATGTTAAAAATGTCAACCTAACAGACGGCCGTATGGCCATTGTTAAAAATATGTTAAAAAGCTAATGCTGCTATGATAAGTTAATATAAATAAAGCATATATACATAATTGCAGTTGTACAGGGACCCAGATTATAGGACGTAAGATATTAAATGTGCCGTCAAAAATTGATAGAAAACAATTTTAATTTTAATTTATTAAAAAATGATGGATCTCTGTTGAGTAAAATGTTTTGTTTAAGTATTTGTTTATAAAACTAAGGACCTTGTTAATAGTATACAAAGCATACAGGATGGTGTTATTAAATTTTCTTAAATGTTAAAACTATCTTGTAACCAAACTAATAATAATAATAATAAAACTAATAATAAGGGAAAAACATTACAAAAGCTTAAGTTTGAACATTTAATAACATCATCCTGCATGCTTTGTGTAGCATTAACTAAGTCCCTAGTTTTATAAGCAACACATTTTACTCAACAGAGATCGATCATTTTGGCTGAACATTACAACCCCACATTTCCAAAGGAAACTATGTCGAATAACTTGTGTCTGTTGATTTTTTTCTGGAGAGTAAAGACCTGGGGATTCTTCAGCATAACTACAAAAAAACTATATATTTATGTTCTAAGTTTGACATTCAAACACAATTCTGGACCATTCAAAAGAAAATATTAAAGAAACTGCTTATTTATTTTGTGAGTACCAACATTCTATTGTTAAAATGTAAAACAAAACTTACTGTAGCGTTAGTGATATGATTTTAATACTACTAATGCATTATAGGAAGCAATTAGGTACTAACATTAGGTACTAATGTACATCTTAGCAAAAACAAATATAATTAAAGCACAGAATATACATTTGATAACATTTTAATGTGATTTTCACTTTAGTATTTCCATTATATACTAATTTATAGCAAAATTTATATAAAATAACTAAAATTTTGTGTATTTTGTAAAACAGTAACAAAATTATTTTAAAACATCGCTAAACCAGTAGATTTATGTACAGAATGTTGCGTGAACATTTTCTCACACAAATTATTTCTGGATGTAGTTGAAGACTTGTTAAAAAATGTTAATAAATATTTTACAAAAGCAAAAATCAGTTGTATTTTAAATTAATATGAATAGTTGTGACCTAATTATTCGCCTAGATCAACTCCTATAAAAGTGAGTGTACGTACGTGAGTAACATATAATATAACAGCTGATTTCACCCATCATCTGTAATACTTAAACAAACCAAGTGTAGATTATAGTTTCGGTTTATGTTTAGGAAGGCCTTAATGTTGTTTGTAAATAGTTTGTTTTTACTTTCTCCACCCTATACGTAGTATATGGAGATAGTATTGTTTTCGTAAAAATGTTCGAATTTTAATTTTCAGTTGAATTATCTGTTTTGGTGCTCCCAGAACCCCAAAAAATAGTTTAGTGCAATTATCTGTGTTGGTGCTCTCTGAACCCAAAAATATTTTTAGTGGAATTTTTTGTTTTGGTGCTCCCTGAACCAAAAAAAGTGTTTTTAGAGTGGTGTCTGTCTGTCAGTCTGTCTGTATGTATACACGACCAGAGAGGACACTATTGGTCCGATTTTCATGAAATTTGGTATGTAGGTACTAAACCCTAATATCTCCAGGCGTTTTTTCATTTTTTGGAATTTGTAATTTTTAAGGGTAATTTACCCCTAAAAACCCATAAAAAACGACAAAAATGCAAATTTCTCAAAAACGGCTCTAACAATTTTGATCAAATTTTCAGTATTTATAGTGCTTAAGATGCCAAACAAAATGACACCACTCACTTTTATCAAAACTTCGGCGTTTTATAATTATGGGGAAATGTTTAAAAATAAACAAGTTTGTGTTGTCAATCTAGCATCGCGGCAGCGGCCGCACGGGGTAGCACCACGGTAGCGAGCACGGCCAGTAATTCAAAGGTCGCGCGATCGAATCCCGCCTGGGACAATAATTTTTTTATACGATTGACGTAGGTAGAATATTATTTTTTTGTTTTGTTCTAAAAAGTAGTAAATAAAATGATTAAAAACAATATTATTTTGACTGCAGTAAGTTGAGAGAAAGTTTGTGTCAGTTAACTGATACCGTTTATTTAAATTGTGTATTTCTGATGAGTATCTAATTAATCAGCCTGTGATTTTTCACAGGGGCTTACTAGTTAAATAATAATTAAATATGTTCAGAAATTAAACAACAAAATCAAAGTCATCAAATTTTCTTCTTTGCATTCTGTAGCACAAATGTTTTATTTTTCCTTGCATTCTATCGTAGGTTACACAAATATTTAAATGCACGGTTTTTAAATTTTTCAGAGGGTAACATAGAGGAACTCGTCATACATTAAAATTATTTGCAACACATAGCACATACACAAACACATATACATTAAAACAGTCTTGTCCAGCACCGGTGTGCACACTATAGAGTCCTATTGAACGTAAAACGGAATTATCTGATGATGAAGTATTACTTCAAAACATGTAATTAAAAGTGAAGGAGTAAAGAGAATAACAATTTGAAGTCACAGGACGGACCTTATACGGTAATTCATTTTTATAATTTAATTAATTGTGACTTGGTACCGTAAATCAAAATGTTTGTAAAATAATAATATGAAATTATAAAAATGACCCTATGCAATAAAATATTTTGAAATTTACCTTATCTTCCACATGCCATGTCTTAAAAGTAGGGTTTGCTTTCGCTACCAACTCTCTGCTATAAGCTCTGTAAATATCTTTAACACCTGTATTCAAGCTCCATCTTGGATACCAGTCCTCCATATCAATTACAGCTAAACCTAAATCACAAAATTAAAAGACTTACAAAATTTATGATAAGAAATAGGCAAAAACGTTTTTCAGTGGCAGATTTACATAAAAAAGAATGGACTATAGCCCCTATTGTTCAAATATCATATTACCATTTATACAAATGTTAGCTATAGTTTTGATTCAACGTTATGAAGGTCAATATTATTTTAATATTTATCTTTCGTTTGAGCCTTAATAACTTTTAGGCATCTGTATAGTCCTAAACGATGGTATGTATTCATTTTACTTATTAGGGCTAATTTATTTAAGTAAAATACCCATGTAGTTATTAATAAGTGACATAAATGTCTATTTTTATATTTAAAATTAAATTTGTGTGAAAAGTTTATCCTAAATAATAAAAATAAATACAGTTTATCCTATATGCTGTATTTCAATAAACAATACAAATGCAGTTCTAAAGCATTCACGATGCTTCAACTATTAATGAAGAAACTTGATATTTTATGTTTGCATTCCTCCATAAGAAAAGTTGATTTATTCGATCAGATGTGCCAAAAGATGAACCATGGATACAGAAACAAGAAGATTGCCAATATGTTTCTAATTCAACATGGTTTGAATTATAATTCTAACTGAACTCTACACATGATTTGTCTCATTTGTAGGAATGGAGATTAGATTTCATGCAAACTCCATACCGAGAACTAGTAATAATATCAAGATAGAGTATTTGTCTACTCGATTTAGAAACCAGAAGGTTGATTTTCCTTAGAAAAAATAATTTTAAATTGATGACTACATGTATATTGGTAAATATATACCAACTATAATAATAATATGCCAGATGTAATCATATAATGCATTCAGAATTTTCTCAACTGTCATATTATGATACTTAACTATGAACAGATATTATAAGAAAGGAGGTTTTCTTGGCCGATTGATTCTAATAATATACATGTCTTAAGCAGTAGAGCAAGCGAAAATGAGTAAAGTTTGTTTCTTGGATTTAGGGCAAAAGTAAACTTGCAATCATATTTAGGATTTATAAATGATCGACCTTGGAAGTGAAGTACTAACAGGAACTGAAAGATTTAAACAAAAACGCAAAATCAACATCTCCACAAATCCAACAGAATTCATTACTTACAGTAGTTGAATTAATTCTTAAAACAAAATTCCAAGAAATACATTGCAGTGCAAGACTTTATCGTAGGAAAGGTAGTCAATAAAAAAAGTTACAGTGATAATGATTAGGTTGATTGACCAATTGAAAAAAAACAATTAGAAGAAGGCAACATTTTATAAGACAGCTGTTCTTACTCATCTGATCAAGAGGATTTTAATACCAAGAAAGTTGTTGAGTATCATACCTAAATAAATACTTGAACATTTAACTAACTGTTTGTTATTTTTACTCACCTTTGTAGTTTGGGTCTGGGATTATTCTATCGATTTCTTCTTTAAACGCTTGTAGATGAAATGTCAAATTGCCTGCTTGAGGAACACCATTATTTCTTATATTAGTAATTTTAGTGATATTGCCAAACGGAATCGTGTCGATTCTAGGAAAACTTCCAGCGTTGTAAAATATTGAAATGTGTTCTCCGTGGAAGAGGTTTTTGCTGTTTTTTACAAATTTCCACTTGAGAGTTGTGAAATCATAACCCCACTGAGCGCAAGGGTCAGCAGGCATTTGCCAGTAGATCGGAAAGTCTTTCGTCCTAAACACAAACAGAAGTGAATTTATTTCATAAAATAATTACAATTAGATTAAACTACAGTTAAGGTGACCAATGGAGATTTCTATTTAATGTGACTATTGCTTTCTTATTTGAGAGGCCCAATACTATTTAGTTATATTTCACTTACTTCAGGTTAATTTACTCAATCATCGATAAGAGTCGTTGAGAAGATATCGTACAAAAGTTATATATTATTTTTGCCCAAAAGTCACTATTATGCATTATTAAAATTAACTGTTGTTAAAATATTTTCTAACGGAAGGTGAATTTTTCTTTACAAACCTGGAACGAAGGTAGATGGAAGGCTAGTTTATTCATTCAAGAATGGAACCATTAATTTAACATATTTTCATTAACAATGAAAGATACAATTAATTTACACCAAAATTTTGGAGCAATGAACATTGTTTTTTTTTTTTTTTTGTGAAACAGTAGTAACTAGAAAAAAGTAAAAGTGCTGATAAAAATCTATGTAATTAGTTTCTATAGAGTATATTTTAATTTTACCATTTGACTTTTACTTTTGCCAAACTATACTGGTAGTTCCTATCTGTGCACATCTCTAGATCTAAAAAACTATAATATATAAAAAAATAAAATTTGGCACAAAGGTCTGAACTTAATGCAATAAATGTCTGAATGTATTTTTATTTATTCAGTACCTATTTTATTATTTTAATATCAGAATAACATAAGAGTATACAATTACTGTCGTTTTCACACCACGTGTTACTTTATTAAGCATACTAAAAATCAGCTTTCAACAATAAACCGATTGAAACTTATATTAGCAGACTAGTTTAATACACTTCAACAAAAATTACCCTAGGAATGTGAAGCATTTTTTTAAGAAAGCTTTAAACTGAAGTTTTCCTAATATTATTTAAAACTCCTAATTATTATAAAATAATTATTTGTAAACCTGATTTTAGAAATAGTTTTAAGAACTCGGTTTACAAAACTATTTATAAAACTCCAACAAGGCAAAGAATGAATTATTGTTTATTTACATTAAAATTCAATACACATAAATAAAGTTAAGATTTTTGTTCTAGTTTTATGCTAAAAACGAATACAAAAGTACTTCAATGGTACCATCTGGGAATGAAAAAGTAAAAGAAAATCGGTTTTAATTTCACACCATATTGACAATAAATAATATAACTTACCATAGAAGCTGACTTTCCAGAATTATTATTTACTGATTAAAATTGTTTATTTGTCAAGCATTTAAAAGAAGTGTCATAAAAAAACAGTTTTTGGCCTTTATTTAAAAATGTTTTTAGAAACGACAATAGTTTATATACAAAAAAAATCAACGATGAAACTTCGATTTTATAAATTAGTTTCAATTTGAAAATTTTTAGATCTTCATTCATTCTCTGAAATCCTACGTTTTAAATGAAGGAAATCTTGTGAACAAGTTTACAATCTTAATATTGTTTTCAAATTCCCTGATTTCATTGTGAAATTTAGTTACTAATGTTAGCACTAGAGGAAATTGTTATATTTTCTTTGAAATGTCAAATTTTGTTTTGTCAGAATAAAACCATTCAGTGATTTTAAATAAAAATACTAAAACCCAAGTTGTGTATATTTAGGACCGCTATCTTAAAACGGATCTTATAGTGTAATTTTTAAAAAAATGTTTACTTTAAAATGCGGTAGCATTAATTATGTTTTCATTCATTTCTCCAACAAAAACACCTTAGGTACCCTAAAAAATATGCCTTTTTAGTGCAGTGGGATTTCAGAAAATTTTATTTTTTAGGTGTGAAATAGTGAGGTTTTGGTTGGAACCGAGACTTCAATTTAAACTGATCCATTTGCTTGTTACATAGGCACTGGTTTTCTTGTTCATTATGTATGTATATTGTATAATATAAGGATCTAACAAAGGTGTCTTTAATAGCAACTATGTTGACAAGGTGAAATTTTGTTACGATTGCTAAACTTTCCAAAATATATTAAAATAATATGTAGAAGAAATTTAAGCAATAACAAAGTAAAATAGTTATTACAGTTAACAAAGATTGATCTACAGGCTTCTCCCTCAAGACAAACAAATCATTATATACTAATAATTGCTTTACAGTTTGCTAAACAAAATTTATAAATATTTAATCAACTTACCAGCTCCATTTGAACTCCACTGCTATACATTCACTTAATAAAGTTAAAATTGCTATTACCGTCAGAATAAAATTCATGGTTACACACTTCCCGAATAACCCCGTCCTTTTCAACTGTTTTATAATCGCATTCTGACTCTTCTCGGAATCATTCAAGTCAGCTGATCCCACAGCTCGCACAGTTCTTCGTGATTCTTATTTCGGTGGGTTTTTTTTTTGCAAAGGTCACGGACAGATAGTCAACGCTAGACGCATGTTTATATTTTGGTTAGGAGAATTTGAAGGTCAAACTCAGATCTTGATTGTCGTTGGGAAAACCATAAAATTGTATTCAAAATATTATGTAACTAGCAGGTACCCGTGGCTTCGCACACGGTCCAAAGTTTCGCCGCATAGTAATAAATGTTTATTGTTTTAGAGATTGTTATTACATATTTACCCTTTACAGCACGCTATAAAATGAAACTATGATTTACATAGTATATATGTATTGTAAGAAATAAATGTACCAATTTCCAACTCTCTAGCGTAATGGAAAGTATAATAATTAATTTGTATTGTTTTAGGGGTTGTTACATTTTCACCCCTTAGCAGTACACTAAAAAATGCAGATATGGTTTTTTATATATATCTTGTAAGAAATAAATGTACAAATTTCCAGCTCTCTAATCTTAATGGAAGTATAATAATAAATATTTTTTGTTTTAGGGGTTGTTTCAACCCTTAAATCTAAATTAATTCTAGCCTATGTCTCATTCCAGGTCATGATCCATATGTGTGCCAGATTTCATTCAGTAGTTTTTACGTTATTGATTAACACACACACAGACAGACACCATTAGATTTTTATAAAATAGTATAGATATTACTATCATCATTCTCATGCCATGCATGGAATCATTTGTTATGCATCAGTTTAAAAATCCACACATCGTTTTTTGTAATGTTTTAAATTTAAATTTCGAAAGTGATACTCGAAAATTTGAAAAAAAAACTTTGGGTTTGACCAAGACTTGTATTTTATATAAGTAGGCCTACTTTATATATATAGGCCTATTTATATAAAGAACTAGCTGACCCGTACGGCGTTGCCCGTGGTGGTTGGTATTTTCAGTCTTTTTAACGTAATTGTACTCTTTTTAAGTGTTCTGTCAGTGAGTGGTATTTGGCTTATATATATATAGATCTTAAATAATAAAAGCACATTGTCATAATAATAAAAGATCTGAAATTATGATTTTAGTAACTTTGATCCCCCCAAACCCCTCCTAAAATTTCGAAATTGTTCATACCCTTTCTTAGTGAGCACCTATGGCCCTAGAGGAAGCTACATACCAATTTTCATTCCAATCCGTTCGATAGTTTTGAATAAATCGTGATTTTATAACTTTAATCCCCAAACCACCCAAAAATTTCGAATTTTTCCCCCTAAAATTTCGAATTTTTTCAAACCCTTTCTTAGTAAGCACCTATGGCCCTAGAGGAAG